>VZSC01019429.1:3442-16542 GCA_013398225.1 Steatornis caripensis
GGGGGCGCCCCGGGAGCCGCGGGGCGCCTGTTTGTTTGGGGTTGGTTTGTTTGTTTGTTTGTTTGCTGTGCGGCCTCTCCTTTATTTTGATCAGGCCCGGTTGCCGGCGCTGGGTTTAATTGATTTGCGGGGCAGGCAGTTGAGACCATCAAGGGAAACTTCAGCCCGTGCAGACTGTGGAGAAAATAACGATCGTATCAGCGAAACCGGTGTGAAAGGCAAACACAGGCTCCTCCCGCACATGTTCACATGCAGATGGGGATGCGGCCACCCCGGAGACCTGGGGGTGCCCAGGTGAAGCTGCAGGGCCACACCAGCTGCATGGGACAGACAGGCGGCTCTGTGGCCTGCACCAGAAGGGCTGGAAAGGACATGCAGAGAAAAGCGGCCAAATTCACCCCCTGAGGGAGATTTCCCCTCTGTCCTCCAAGGTGAGGTGGGCTGGCCAACTCTGTCCTGCCTCCAGGTATCTCTCCTTCCAGCTCTGGGTGCCTCCCTCGCAACACTGGGGCTCTGCCCTCTGCTCACGTCTCTGGTGCTTCCTTGTGACCCCTGCAGTCCTGGGCAGTCCAGTCAGCCTGCAAGACCCCTTTTCAGTTCCCACCGCAGTAACAGGGTTCCCCGCCATGCCAAGACCATGTCCCGTCTGCACTTGAGGCTTTTCAGGCCACAGAGTGGATCTCACAAATCTGGAGCAAAGCAAGTCCCAGATTGCCAACCTGCCTTGTAGAAAAGGGCTGGGTAAAACAGCTTGATGCAAAGGCTTCCCTTTCACTGTGCAGGCCTGGCAGCTCAGAGCTGATCTCTGGCCTGCTCTGGCTTAGTCCCTTGCCTCTTCGTGACCCTGCTCTCCAAGGGGAGATCGAAAGCCCTCCTGTAAACAACTAGTGAAGGTCAGGGCAAGGAAAGCATGACACCACGTAATGGAAGACAGTTGCATACAATCTTTTGCTCAGTTGTCCATGTCTGGGAGGCGTGGGGACCTCTATGTTCAAGCTTTTTAATTTCCATTCTAATTTGCAAGTCATAAAAAGAGGCAGTATGCAGTCCGTGGTCTCCCCTTTAATTTCTTGTCTCCCTAATCATGCCAGTTTAACCCTCACTCGCTTGCCTCGGTGCTTCTGATGTTCAGCCCTAGCTACCATCTCCTCTGTGAAACAGCCTACCCAGACACATTAGTGTGTCTAATACTAATGTGTGGTTCTAATACTATTTCAGTGGCTCCTGCCCAGATATGTATCAGCAGGAGCAGCAGCCTGTAGGAAGAGCAGGGGAAAAAAAACAAACCAAAACAAACAGCAAACCAACCCTGCCTCCTTTTCAATGCTTGGTTGTACGGTTTTTGAAGGGGGTGGTGGGAGTGAGGATTACTTTTGCCGGGCTCTGCCCGCCGGATTAGGACCACTTTTTCCCTCGGTGCGGCGACAAGCATCCGGGGGTCCCTCGCAAGGCTGTGCGGTGCTGGGGGGGGGCGGGAAGGGGCAGTATCCTGGTTCCCTTTCCGTGCTGCCCGAGGACGGGCACCCCGCGCCGCCTCCCGGGGCTGAAGCGGGCCGAGCAGGGCGGCGGGACGGCGGTTCAGCACCCTGGAGAGCGGCCCCGCTCCACCCCGCTCCCCGTCGCGGGGCCGCTCCGCCACCGCCTCCCGCCGCCCCGCGGCCGCCCCTCCCGCAGAGAAGCGGGACCCTGGAGAAGATGCCTCGGCGGGCGTGTGGGCGATGTTAAAAAAAACCAAACAAACAAAAAAAGCGCTTTCGGCAGCAGCTGGGGGGCTGTGTTCTAGTCTCCTTGTGCCTTTGGCAGAGGGTTCCCATGGGCTTGCAAGGGACGGGTGGTGACCCGCAGGAGCGGGCGCGGGGACTGTTCTACTCCCGCCCGTGACGGTTTGCGTTTCCGAGCCCGCACAAACGGCGTGAGAAGCAATAAAAGTCACCCGTGCCTTAAGGTAGCAGCCCAGCGCTGCCCGCCATTGCCGCTGTCCACGGGGCGCCACGGACAAACGTTCACCCCGCTGCCGGAGCGCGAGTGCCGTCCCCTCGAGTTCGCGGCGTGGCTCCGGGTGGCGGAGAAACCCTCCCGTGGGCCTGCCGGCTCTCTGGGCAGCAAACGGGACCTGGAGGAGACTCCGTGCGCCAAGGAGGACAAAGCGAGCGAGGACAAACCAGCCCTGGCTTCGAGCCTTCGGCACAGATCTCCCCCGCCTCCCCCGCACGGCACGCATGGAGGAGGCGTTCCCGGGGACACCCGTCTTTGTGACAAACGGCTCGTTTAAAAAGCAAGCATCGTATTTTCATCAAAGGTAAAACAGCATCGCAACAAACACGAAAATGTCCAAGAAGTTGCAGCAGAAAGAATCAGCTTTGCTGGCCACACGGAGCAGCAGCAGCATTCACAGCTTTTGTGACTCGAGAACACACGGAGCGCGGCGCTGGAAGCTCAGCCCGCTCCCCTGCCGCGTTCCGCCCGCGGGAGGAAGTTTGTATTGCAAGTAGCAAAGTCAGAAAACGTGCTCCGGAGAGCTCGGTGTGGCCTCTTCTTGCGTCTCCTCTCAGCTCATCCGACGCCTTGTGTTACTGGAGAAGTCGCTGTTCTATTTCCTTCACCGTTTTGGATCTTGAGCGCATTTTGCTTGCTGCCCCGGCCAAAGCCGAAAGCCTTATTAACACTTTAACCAAGCAGAAAGGCTCCGTTTCCAGAACTCAACTTTTAAATGTATTTTACTGGAAAGAGAAAATCGTGTGTCTCAACTAAGATGGGGCCGCTTTGTCGGGAAGAGAGCACGCGATCGTTTCCCAAGAGCCTAGGGGCTCCTCAGAGCAGGGCTTCGCTCGCAGCGGCAGGCCGGAACTTTTTGACTGAAGACGGCCGGTACTCCTGAGAATGGCACCCGAGGAGCTCGGGTCCCGAACCCACGCACGGCACACCGCCACCGCCCGGCCTTCCAGCGGCAGCGCGGCCGCAGCCGCCGCTCCCGGGCTTGTGCTTCCCGCCGTCGGCAGATGGCGCTGCTCCGCCAGGCACCGCCCCGGGAAGCCCCGCCCCGCCCCGCCTCGCGCCACGGCGGCTAGGCGGCTTCTCGGAACGGGCGCGCCGGGGTGAGGAGAGGCGCCCGTGGAACGGCGGCTGGCGAGGGGGGCTGCGGGCCAGCGGCCCGGGGAATACCGGCGCGGCAGCTGCTGGGACGTAGCCATGCCTTCCGCGCCTTAGGAAAAGTCCCGATAAAACACGTATCGCGATAAGCAAGGGCAACGGCGCGCCATCGATGGTTCGCCTTTCTGTCCTCCCCCACCCCGTCCTGCACAAGGGTGCTTTATGAAGGAAATTTTAAAATCAGGTGGCTAGACCAAACAATTGAACACTTGGTCTCCTTCAGAAAACCTCCTTTTTCGAGTTACTCAACTTCTGCACTGCAGTGGGGCCGTATGTTGTGCGTTCTGTGTCCCAGGACAGAACGGATGAGGAGCTGGATCAGTGTCAGGGCACTGACAGCCTGAGAAGGCAAAGGAGAACGAATGCAGTTTTCTGTGAAACAAGGCGGAAAGCGGGTGTGAGAGCGTCAGTCTTGCACGTGGAAAACACTGCTGGAGAGCCTACGACACAGGGAGTGATGACAGGTTCTTGCATGATACGACACTTAAACCTGCAAATGGTTCACTAAACTGGAAAAGCACTCCCTCTGTACCCACTCAGACCCAGACGTTTTCAAGCTACAAATACTTCACTGGTACATGGGGCTTACCAGTGCTCTGGCATTTGTATCTCTGGGCCATCCTGCACCAGCAGACAGCTAACATAGAGGCAATGAAGAGCAGGACCAGCTCCAGCTACTGGCAAAGTAAGCAGATGCCTAGAGCAGCAGGCAACCAGACACAGCAAAATGACCATGAGGACCAGTGCCACCATTCCCTTTGCCAGAGCTCTAGAAAGCCAGGCTGGAAGCTACAGACCCTGCTGTGGAAAAAGGGAAGGTCTCTTTGACTCTCTCATACTCTCTCTCGCACATCTCCCCTACAACAGTAGGGGCACCAAGCCAGAATCTCTCCCCCAGTATTTTTTCCTTCTAATTGCAGAAGACACCTGGCCCATGCCGTTACTCATAGAGCAATGTATCCAATTTTGGCTGCTTTGCCTGTATAGCTGAGAAGCCTTTGTGACTTGAGAACATACAGAGCACGGCTCTGGAAGCATGGCCTCATCGCCTCCCTTGTCCCCCCTACAGAATCAAGATTGTATGGTAAGGAACAGAGTCAGAAAGCCAGCTCTGCTGAACACATCCAGCCAAACCAGTCCATCACATACCAGATGCAAAATGATTGTTCAAACAAAGGAAAAGTTTGTTTCCAGTGAAGGAGAAAAGAATTCAGAAACATCTTCAGAAGACTAAAACAGTAACTGGGAGAGGCAACTTCCCTGGCTCACTGATCCTGCTAACTAAACCTTAACAGGGACTTACCTGGAAAAACTAGCAGCAGCTTTGAGCAAGAAAGGTTACTTTCTTCTCTGATGGTCCTTCTGGCAGGTGGGACTGGAGGAAGAGGTTTTGGAAATGCAGGCAGGAAAAAGATGCATGAAGATGAAAGGAGATGAGAGGGAAAAGAGAGGGAAACAGAGAGGGCAAGGGAAGGCTAAGAAAAGGCCAGGAAAAGTAGCATTCCCACACAGAAGTAGACACTCTGCTGGGAGAGACATAAGGAGTCAAAAACTTCATTGAAAAAGACCCCGAAATAAATTAATACCTAGGACACTCTCTTTTCTACACTTTTCCTAACACATTCATCCTAATCCTTCTCCTTCCCCCACCAGGGCACCCAACCCCTTCTTGCCTTCATTTCAACTCAACTCTTACCAAACCCACCCAAAAGCATGATCTTAGCACAGCGCAATAAACACACTGGCCGGCTGCTTTCCTAGGCCAGCGCCTGACCACGCTGATGCTGCAGCGATACCCCATCCACCCGCCGCCACTCCACCATTTCTCTGCTTCATGACCAGCAAGAGCTCCCAGCTCCTCTGGCAGCTCTTTTCGTCCCACAATAGTCTATCATTTTCAGCTCCTTGATAGATCTTGCTCAGTTTCCAGTACACAGTCAGGAATAACCCCAGTTGATACAAGGTTGCACATACTCACCCCAGAGTCCCAACTACTCAGAAGTCAAATTCACAGCTATAGGGATGGGACAGCAGCAGCAAAGTCTTCAGCTATACTGCTTTAACTTATATTTGCAAAGATGATAGTTTCCATTTTGTCAACACCAGTGACCCAAAAGTCCTGACTGAAAGCACCCAAATGAAAGAGTTACCTCTTTCGGCTTAGAGCCGAAGCCGCTGGGACTTCAACAGTTCTATACTCTCTACGGCTTGGACACACAGGGTGACACGGCATATGCTGCCACTAAACAAAGGGCTTTTTTTTTTTTTAAACTAACAACCCACACATGAGAATGTGAGGCACAGGAGTGGATGATTTGCCGTTACAATTGTGTCAGCTCATAGTATTATTTTTTCTTAACTGCCTCAGTTGTATTAATGCTGGTATAGCTAAATGTGACAAAACGGTTAACAGGCACACAGGTCCCAGAGGAGTCTCCTCATGTCTCTGAATAATTCTCTGTCCCAGGACAGAGCAGTTGCTACCATCAGTAAGGGATATCTCTTACACAATGCTCGGTTGTGCTGAAAAGCCAACTCTTAAAGGAAGACGAGCAACAACTTTCTTATTATATTATTTTCAGAAAAATTTCTCAAGAGACGTTTTAAAAAAAGCTAAATATAACCTTCATCTATGCTCTTTCTGGAGTTCATGATACATGGAAGACTATTGATACTTGCTCTCAGTAGGAAGCCACCTGAAGGTGGGTTAGTTTTCTCTAGTTTTCTCTTTCTGTCAAAAAAATACAGTTTTATGCAAACATATTCTGTATTTAGGGTTTTTTAAAATCAATAAATATCAAGCAACAATAATTCATAGCTTCATGGAGCCATATCCACAGGCTGAAACTTCTGTGATAGAAACACTGTTCACTGATCACTATAGTATCACTAAAGAGCATCTGAAGTCATGGCTGTATGGGTTCAGACTGACACCAGCCCAGATGTGGTGAGTATCGGACAGCAAGTGAGTGTTGGCAATGCCCTTGTTCCTGGATGCTGATAGGCTGAAAGATGCAGTATCTTACATGTTGACTTTCTAGACGACTTACAATTAAGTCTAAGTATGGATTTTGGAGGTAAGTTTAGGCTTTGGGGCTGGAAAGGCATGACTTTGCAGGATGCTGTTCTCTTGGAATATTGTATTTAATACACAGCCTGCACAACCATAAAATTACAGTGCCTGTTTTCAAAGTAGTGTGGGCACTCTGCTTTTTCTTTAAACTCTTATTACAAAATGGAATGCATAAGAAGAGCCAGGAAAAATATGTTTGTATTTACTAGGGAAAGAAAAATAGGGAGGGAAGACGTGAACAACATTATTATATGTGATGAATCTCCCATTTATTTTAGAGAGTCTGGAAATTGCCTTATTTTTCCAATTGGACCACATGACTTTGTAAAAGATGTGTTCCACTCCAAACCATAAATATTCCAGGGACATCCTATTAGCAGCGTTATGCAAGAGAGGGAACTGGCTTATCCCAATGGAAGACATTCACACTGCCTCCTGACATGCATTTGATTTAAGTCAGTCTTCTATGCTCCCGCTATAGTAAAGGGAATTCTGTCCAGAAGCCTCTGCAGTCCTCTGTCATCCCTTTGGAGATGTCTGGGAAGATAAGCCCCTCACACATGCCATCTAAAATTAGTGTCATGTGAATATCCTCTTCTGGCCTTTTAAACTTTGAGTCTATGAAAACAATAAAACACTATTCTTTAATTTGACACGAGCACAAAACTGCCTTTTACAATTTTACATCTGAATCTGGTTAGAGGGAGCCTGGGATGCCACCACTTTGACCTTTAGTATTTAGTGATGGCAATGCACTGCTGACGCATGAAGCCAACAGCAGTCCCCGAAGAAACCTGCACAACTCTGCTGAGTCTACATCGAGCTGTGTGAATGTGAGCATGGCCTGATGAGGCAAGTTTATGTACAGGCTGCAACGAGAGTGGAAGGAACATGTTGGAATAAAAATCCTGTCAGACTTTCTCCTTCTAGTTCTAAATCACCTTTTAGAAACCGGTCCATCAATGGAGGAGATTAAGGTGTCCAGGAACATGATCCACAAAAGTTGGCACACTCCACATGAAGCTGCTTATGCTGAGAGGAGAAATTCAGGCGGAAGCTCAAGACACTGCAAAAAGAAAAGCTACAGTGCAAAGAGCCACTTCTTCAAATCCTCCCTCGCCTGGAGCCAAGTGCTTATGAATTCTGCCCCCCAGGCAAGAGAAGCACCACCTCTTTCCAGACCTCTTGCTTCCAGAATTTGAACTGCCCTTCTCAACAGCCCACCAAAAGTAATTTTTTTGTGCACCAATACAGCTTCACAAGCCTCCTGACCTGGTAACGAGATCAGCAAAACACAAATTGGGCCAGACAGCATTTGGGATTGGGAATCACTGGTTTTACCTGAAACGACAAATGCACGGATCATTGTAGCAGTTTTAGGATCTTCTGTTTGTTTATTCTGTTCCATCACTGTACACAAATAACTGGTGTTTTCCTGGTTTTAAGCCCATGCGAAAGAGAAAAGATTTGGCTTTCTGTTTGGATGTCATAATATTAATAGAGAACATATTTAGAGGCTTATTACAGTGCAATATTGCCAATTCCAAACATTAAGAAAATGACGACAAAAAAAGAAGACATAATGAATCATTCATCCCCACCCTACAACAAAAATCACAAGAGTAAAAATGGCTTTGATTCCATTTGTTTACCAGTTTCTGAGCACTTCTGTGTCGTCAGATTACTATTTCAAACCATTCTGCTACAATGAGAGCTAGGAACTGTCTTAAAGATTCTCAGCTATCCTTAAATCACATGAATCCTGAAGCTGGAGCCTTAGGGCAAGAAATATCTAACAAAACAAGCTAACAAGGAATAAAACCAGCTAACAAGGGACTCAGGATGAAAATACCAGAGCAATTAATGAGCCATTGATACTGAACAGGTTCATAAGGTTGGCTACGCTACAAGACCCAGAAAAGATGACATTTGCTAGAACGGATTAAAACTGCTTAAAATGAAAAAAGGGCCAATATACTACACTTTGGGTATTAATCCAGGTCGACCATGCACAATGTTCCTGGGAAAAAAATAACTAAACAAAAACCCACACCCAAAAAAACAGTTGGGGCTTTTGGTTTGAGGCCAGCTCTCCCAGTTCTGATTTCTTGTGGAGTCAGGAAAAAAGCTACCCGCAACAATAGCTCTGTGTAAGACTCATGAAATGCAGTAACTAAACATTAGTATAAATTTATTTCATCCTGACACCAAAACCAGCTCTACAGCTGTTTTACAAAGGTTAAACTACTACGGCACAAGTACTCCTGCATGCAGCTCCTATAAAAGTGTCACTGAGTTATTTCTAATTTTAGTGCCTGTTGTTCTAAAAATTGCTTCCTGCTGCACTCCAGGAAGCAAGAAAAAAGGTGATTCACATAAACTTGTCAGCTGAGGAACAACATGGATCTAACCAAGGGAGCTGAGCAGCTGTGTACAGCTAGAGGGTCTGCACTGGACCTAAGACTGCAGGGAGGCTCTTGCAGGGGTTCAAGTCACGATAGCCCACAACATCTAAGTCTCGTGGCTGATTTAGTGATGCTGTCCCGCTTTTTAGCAAACTAAGAGAAACAGGTACTTTTAGGGTAGAATGAGTCTCATTTATTTCAGTCATCCAGTTTAAGATGATGAGAGGAATCACACCCGAGAATGGCCATTTGTCTGCACTAACCATAAAGACAGTTCAGGCAACTCAGTATTTTATTTACGTTTTTTCAGGTGAATCTGTATCCAAGTGTCCAATAAAAGGTAAATTGGCAGCACACTGCTCCAGCTTCAAATACTGCTACACCCCCACACCCTGGGACCCAAATTTGTCACAAAAAACAAAGAAGCAAGCTCAAACAGTAGATATTACAAGCTTGCTGGACATGCTTGTAGAAATGAGCGCTTTCAAAAGGCATTTCCTTTACTGGTATTCCCAGGTACCAGTAAAAACCATCATCTGAGAGCTGGGTCTGTCTTAAGAACATCCAAAAGATGACACAAAGCTATTTAAGCTAAAGGGAAATTAACAAAAACTAGTTAGCGAGACACCAGCACTCATCAGCTACTGGTATAAATTGCGGGATACTATGAACGTCTCTACAATGAAAGTCATCCAAATTCTAAAATCACAGGTTGTCAGATAAATTTTTTGCAAAGGCGGCAACCAGAAACAAATCAGCTAGCAAAGAAGTCATGCTTTCATTGTTATCAAGCACAGACTTTGTCATCTCATTTATCTTTTGGGGGTGCCGTTACTGATGATAGGGACAATTAACTGTATCTGGAAAATACATTTTTCAAAAATTATTTGCATTCTCCATCATCAGTTTTTGATCACAAAATCACTTTCAGGGCGAAATAATTTCAAGACCTGTGCCTGAGTTGGGTTAAACTGGCATAGCTAAACAGAAATGAAAGACCATACGCCAATTTATGTGGGCTGAAAGTATGGCCATTAATTGATGTCTATAGGACCGGAAGCTGCCTGCAGTGGGTGAGTTTCTTCTCCCCTCCTAGGTCAGTAAAGCAAATGGTCAGATCAGGCCTAAGAATTTCTGATGCTCGAAGCGGTGGATATCTGGTCTCTCGGCATGGAAATTCTATGTGAACAACAATGCAAGTACCACCCCAGAAGCTAAGCATAAACCCTCTGTGAATGCTGACTATTAATGTCTGGAAATACTTTTTTTTTGTATTAGCTTTGCATAAAACAGCTTTTTACTGTTATTTTTAAGGACTTCTAGAGATGCAACTACCTTTTGTTCAAGAACCTAAGCATGATGTCTAAGCATGACATCTAAGCGCGATGTCTAGGATGCCCTGATTGCAGCATTACTCAACAGCTGAGAAGCACCAGTATCTAGATCACTCCTACGCACAGGGGCGTTATTCAGTAGATGACAAAGAAAGAGCAACCTGAAACACACCTTTCTTAATTCAGATGGGAATTTGATTTTAATGCATACTTTACCAGGTGTTGCCACCCGAATCTCTGACCAATCAGCATCCCATCCAATGTATTCGCGTGTATGCTGAAACTACAAGATGCTGCCAAAGCATTAAGCAGCCTACAGAAAAGGGCGGGGAGGGAGGAATGTGCTTCTACTTCCTGTTCTTGGGCAGAGCAGACAATGAGAAATGCCTCCTTAGTCCAGAGGTTAGTCCAGGACCAGAAGATTTAATCCACCTATGCTTCCAGTCTGGCCATAATACATTTGCTATTCATTTTAGAAGGGATTAAAAAAAATTAAATGTCATTATGCAAAGGCCAAGATTCCAGTGATAAGAAACTGGAATATTGTCTGAGATGTTAATACTAAGAGCTGAAGACATGCTCTGCAATTGCAGGGCAACATTTTACTAAGTTTGGCAGAAGAGTCTCCTCCCTTCATCCCCTCAGGCTTTTGTTTAGCTTAGACAATATCACAAGGAAGGGCTGTTTGCCCAGAGGTTTTCACTGTGTATTTGCTGGGGATTTTTGTTTGTTTGTTTGTTCATCCACATGGCTTACTGCCAGCTTATGAAAACTACAAGCCTGTCATCAGGAGTTCACCCAGTCTGAGAGAGAAAAAACAATGGTTAGAAGTCAACCTGATTCCATACCTCTAAAATGTCACAGAATAAAACAACCCTAAAAGAGACATTCCAGTAATATCGCGACAGTCCCCAAGGCCAGCCATGGATTGTAATGAAACATCAGCTTCTGTAAGTAATCAGTACAGGTTTGTCTTGACACGGGCAACCCAGTACAAGAACATTTAAGTCTTGCCTTTGTGTAAGCAGAACCTCCTCCACAGGTTTGCTCTTCCAGAATGACTGACACTATCCTTAAGACAACAAAACTCTTTTCTTACCCCTACCAGACAGGTTTCTTTCAAACTTTTTTAGGGCATGCTGCACTCAAACACAGGTAAGAAAACCCAACACATCATCTTGAGCTGTATTAAGAAGAGCAAAGAGGATCCCCTGGAAACAGAAAAGCCTCTTTTGTACAGTTCATAATCCCGCTGAAGCCAGTGGACAGCTTGGATACAGCAGGCTGAGAGGATCAGACTTGATCACCTGGACGTGCTGTAGAAGCAAAAAACACTGGGTGAAATCCCAGCTGGTGTAAATCAGTGTAACTCCACGCAAGTTAACAGGGTTATGCCAATTCACGCCAGCTGTGGATCTAACCCAGAGTGTTTTGCAAGTCTATTTTCAACTCTTCAGGGCTCTGCTCTGCTGTGTTTAAACATTCACAACACCCACTGAAATTAATGAGAACTGTGTGTGCAGAATACTAGTGTTATTTCTTTTTAAATATTTGGGAGGTGCTCAGAGACTGTGATAATGAGTGCCATATATTAGAACCCAGACAGAATCATCAGACCCTTAAGCGGGACAGGTCATTAATCTTTTCCTTGGGAGAGCATTTCAATTTTTGCCTTGGCAAATGAGGAATCATCATTAATAGATGTGGGGGTTCTACCTTTGCCAAGTCCCAGACAAAGTGTGTTTTTCCATTTGCCTTCGGCTTGTGTAAGCTTGCCTAAGGAGGCCAGCCTTGCAGTTTGAGAAACACTGCTAGCAGCCACCATACCCTCATTCCCAGCTAAATTAAACCCTATTAGGCTGTAATTAACCTTGCCTAACTTGTTCTGAGTTACAGCAGTAGGTAAAAATCATGCTTTTCCTAGGCTGTCCCCGAGCAGCATTTTTACATATCAGGCTTGCCTACTCTTCAAATATTTCAGCTTCTCGTGGAAGCTCTTCTTCTGAAGATCACAGCTCGACTGCAGGCAACATCAGAACTCTTCTTGACAGCAGTGAGGCCAGAATCACCTGCAAATATGCTCGTGCACCTTGTGTTCACGCCAGATGGCATATTTTTGAAGCAAACACAATACCACAGAAGCAATGGTGATAATGCATATATATATACACACCTTGTTAGTTTTTAAAGTTTAAAATGCACACATAGGCAGGCTCACTAAGTTTCCTTGGTCAAATTCAAAGCAGTAAAATTCCATTTTATGAAGCAGTCTGTTGCCTGATTTATTTAGATGCAAGTTTAAAAAACAAAAAAAGAAAAGAAATTTAACACAGATCCAGTTCCATTTGATACTTTGGAAGAATGAGCACAAGGTAGAACGTACTTCTCATTTACAAAGCTATCCTTTTACAAGGAAAATAAATTGTAGGCAGAATTGCTGTTTCCAGATATTTCTGTCTCATCCTTTTTAAAAACTCAAAGTTCTTCAGCTGTATTTTGAAAGATCCAGCATTTTATCTGAGGTCCATCCAACTTGGTTAAGTCCACGGACCTTTAAACCAGGCCATCAACGCAACGGTCTTAAAACCATTCACCTACTCAAGTCATTTTGATGAAGGTAGGACAGAAAGTCCAGATAATCCTCTGCCTGCCTGCAATAAGCATATACAAGGAAAATACAGTATAAATCACCACAGCATAAAGGCTACACTGCCCTAAATAACAGCGTACTCACAAAAAAAAAGGGCAATCACTGAATACATGTTGCATGTATCACCAGTGGAAAGGTGGGAAGCCTCTCTGAAGAATGCGGCCTGGAGAGTCAAAGACAATCTGATTTTTTTTTTTTTAATCTGTGCATATGAATGTATGTGGGGACAAAAGGAGAAAACAAATGGTTATGCATTAACAGCCTGCCTCTAACAGAGCCAGCGGACAGCAGCTGTAGCAGAAGGCCTACCTGTTCCTTTTAAAGATATTAAACTCCTCAGTTCCCACAGTACATGCAGTAACGTTTTTTTCCCCCCAAGTACTTGATAAGTAAAGAGTAACTAACATTACTCTTTCTGCCATCCCCAGCGCGGGAACCACGGCAAGCGGCCGCGGCTCGGCACGCTCCTCCTGCCACACCGGGCCCGC
>VZSC01019429.1:18009-88487 GCA_013398225.1 Steatornis caripensis
CGCGGCTCGCCGTGCGGGGCTCTTTTATACCCGCGCGGGTACCTCGCGGTGGATGAGCCGTCCCCTGCCGCGGCAGCCAGGAATGCAGCCCTCGCCCCTGACACGACCAGTTTTTCCAGGCTGCCTTCGCACTGACGGGGCGGTTTTGTTTCCAGCCATCATCTGGAGCGGCCAAACGTCAGCAGGTAGAAAAGGACAAACCTGTTCCAAGGCGGCGCGTTTCCTCCCGCCCGCCCTCCGCCCTGTCACCGCGGGGAAACTGCTCGACAGGTTTCGCCGAAGCTGGAGGTGGCTCCGGGAGGTGAGTAAGAGACTCCACCCTGCGCCCTCCTCACAGGAGCTGCCGCTGACGGGCCGCCTGCTCTCGGCACCCTCCCGGCTCCCCTCGCCTGGCTGCCAGCCGTAAAAAACAAAACAACAAAACAAAACGCAAAAGCCCTAAACCGGCCCGTCACGTTCTCTGGGGGATTTTGTCGCCGCAAGGTGAACGCCCGGCCTTGGCCCAGGCTCCGTGCTTGGCGTGGCGTGGCGCCTGGTGAGGAAGGCCTGTTCCCGCCCAGCCTGCCCGAGGCAGGCCTGGAGGCCCGGTCTCCTGCCTGCCGTCCCCGGTGTTCAGAGCCAGGGCTCTCCTCCTTCCCCACCAGCCAATATTCTCTGAGAGGCAGGGAGTTGCCTGCAGAGGCAATCTGCAAAAACCCCCCAACATCCCTGCATGGGCTGACGGCGTTGCCGCATGCTGCCCTGCCCTCCAGAAGGGTAGCACAGCATTCCCCTCCCCAGCCTGGAAGTGTTCACCACTGGCTTTCCCAAGGAAAAAATCCGCGGGTTTTTTTTTCTCAGGAATGACGTGAGTGAACCACCTGTTGTGTGGGGGGGTCTGGGTTTGCCCCGTCTACTCCCACTCTCCCCACAGCCCTGCTGCTGTTTCTCCAGGTGAGGTATCTGAGGAGTCACCATTGGGGAGCACCGTGCCTTTTCAGGGCTTGCTTTCTGCGGCTGAATGTTCCCGACCTTGAGGAGATCGCAGTCCTTGGTTTCAGAAAGGCAGGACTGAGAAGTCGGGACTGAGAAATGTGAAGAGGGGGCTTGATTTTCAGAGGTGGGTAGCTAATGGGGAAGATGCACAGAACTTCTGAAAATCGGGCCGCTGCTCATTGTCACGCTGTTAGCCGTGTCTCAGGGAGCAACCATCTCAGAGTTTGGGCTTCTTCAATTATTTCCTCTGAATTTTACTCTGTCAACAGAACAGCAAGGAAACCCAATTCACCGAGGCTTCCGAGCCGAAAAGCCTTCATACCCTGTCACCTCAGGGTGGTAACCTAACAGCAGGCTTCCCTGTGGTGGCAGCGGGGATGCTGGTCGGTGGTGGTGCCCGGCTGCCTGCATTGCCTGACCACAAGCTGCTCTTGCCCGCCAGCCCAGGAGACACCATTTGAAAAGATGTAGATGGTAAACCATGCTCTGCCAGTGACTCAGCCTACGGCCTCAGCCAAGTCACTTCACCACACCTTGAGAGGGAGAGATAATGCTTACTGCCTCATCTTAGGAGGCTTCACTGATGTTTATGTAGTGCTTTGAATGTTTAAAGAGCTGTCTAAATGCTGTGTATGAATTTTGGCGCTCCAGATTCTATCATCTTTGGCCCTTTAAAAATATATAGGACACTCAAGCCGGTCCCGGAGGAAATGCCCATACAGGCGTCACAGAGCAGCGGGGGAGGCAGAAGCCCTCGTGGCTGTGCAGCAGCTGTTCCAGCATGGCTCATGTGAACGTGGTGCTCGCACCAGAAGCAGGAGCAGACAGGTTGCTCTAGGAGCCTATGCAAACCTCATGCTGAGGAATCTCCCCGGATCTAGGCTGGAGGCATTTCAGTCCACTTTGGTAAAACCAGCTCCTGCTTTTCTGCTCTGCCCTTTCAGACTCAAACCCAGAAGTTGATTTTGTGCCTTCTTCCAGATAGCCCAGTTCATAGGGGTTTTCTGGACCTTCTCATCGCCCCAAAAGGATGTTCGCTTGCCTTGGATAGAGGAGGGTGCACTGTTTGTGAGTTAATTCAAAGGGGACCTCTGTCCTTGGCATCAGTGGGAACCTGTGGAAGCAGGGCTGCTCTTTACTCCCTGTAAGAAGAGTAATTTGCTTTACAACACAGTGTCCTAGGCCTCCCACTCCTGCCGGTGATGTACACAACATGCACACCGTGATCACACGAGCTGTATATATATAATCCCTCACAAACTACTGCCGACTCTCGCCTGCCCCTGACAAACACAACCTGCACCCACACCCATGGCTCCACAATATCACTCAGCTAAATAGTAACCCGACTGTCCATACTGACTGGCTGCAAAAGCACTTTCCAGCTAAACCAGTCAGAACCCAGAACCGCACTGGTGAGATACGTAATCCCCAGGGATCCTGTCACTGTTCTGGTCCAGGTTGAGACACGCATGGCTGAGTGGGGAGTTGCCTGGGGCAGCCAGGGGGAACTGAGGTACAAGAACCTGTATGGGGTTTCAGCAGGATTAATCATCTTCTGCTTTGGATATTTTTAAATAAGTGTTGGTGATTTTACTGATTGAATGTTTAAGTTTGGGTTTTTTTTTTTTTCAGGGAAGAATATAATAAAAGAGAGTACAGGTCGCTTGTGTTTCCTTATAACGGATATGTAGGGGGTGGCTAGAGTGAACTTCATTGGGTTAAAGGGATCCACCTAGTCAATGTATAAATTCCCTTAGATCACTAGTATGAAAAAATGTTCTTTTTTTAGTAACTTACATATTAGAGAGCGGTGGGCAAATGTACATTTAATTTATTTATGTAATTATTTAATAAGTTCTTCTTCTCACCCTTATACCCCCAATTATAAAAGTAAGAAAGCTAACATCCTGCTGCCTCCCTTAGCTAGGCAGTCTCACAGAACAGGCTGAAGGCCTTAAAAGGTAGAAGAGTAGAGGTGCCTGACAGTAGAAATGGACAGACAGCACTATGCAAGGGTAAATCATGTGTTAATTGTTCTTCCTCTGTGAAGGTATGAAACATGATTGAAGCATGAAAATAATAGAATTGGTTCTGAAATTTTATAGCGGGGGAAAATTTACTTGTATTAGAAGGAATAGTAATTAGTCCTTAATTTCTATTGATGGTTAAACTAGGTATTGTTTGTATCCTACCCTTTTCAGCTGCATTTATGTGACTACAGTAGTTCTGTGCTTGGGTTTTAAGGGACCACAGTGCAATAAATGGCCCTGTTAAGCAAGCAGCAGGTATGTCCCCCATGTGTTTGCAGTCCAGGGGCACAAACCCGATAAAAAGGACTATGCTACCCACCAGGGTGGACACATTGCACTAGGTGTTGAGAGCTGTCTGACTGCACTGACACTTCTGAAACCTGGAGGAGCAGCACACTGTAAGGCAGAACATGGTGGTTCAAGAACCTTGTACGGCAGGCAGAATTCTCTTGGAAGGGGGAAGCAAATACTAGTCAGCTGATAGTGTCAAACAAAGAGGGCAGCACGAAAGGAGATGTAATGCCAGGGGTGACTGTAAGAGGCAAACAGCTGGCCTGGGAGGAAGCGAAGATTAAGGGTAAGCTTGTGGAAGGACATTAAAGGGTGTGCTGTTTGCGTGGCAGAATATGGAAGATCATGAATGCTCTGGTAACGAGGGGAAGTTACGTTTCAAGGAGGTTCTACTTTGAAAAAATGACTGTGAAAAATGACTGGGAAGTGCTATCATTACTATCCATCAATATCCCCACACTCTGACAAAAGGTCCCAGTACTTTCCTGCCAATACCTTATTCCACAGGTAGTATTGTGGAAGGGCACGGGACAACCTGAAGTACTGTTCTGTGTACTACAACAAGTTTTATCTGACAATTCTAAACTTAAAGGAAATCCAGCATGCAAACTAAGCCTGGTCATGGAGCTTACCATTTCTCAGCTTATCGTTTCTACCTTCCTCATCATTTCCCTACTGATTTGCTATTCTTGCTCATTTATTGCTCACCTAAANGGAAGGGCACGGGACAACCTGAAGTACTGTTCTGTGTACTACAACAAGTTTTATCTGACAATTCTAAACTTAAAGGAAATCCAGCATGCAAACTAAGCCTGGTCATGGAGCTTACCGTTTCTCAGCTTATCGTTTCTACCTTCCTCATCATTTCCCTACTGATTTGCTATTCTTGCTCATTTATTGCTCACCTAAATCAGGTTGGAAATTTCTAAAGCAAAGCCTCGGAGTCTGAGATGTCCTGTAAAGTACCTGTCCTATTGTTGGGCCTGGTAAACAGAAAAAGCCCTGTGCAAGTTGATTTTCTCCCACCCTGGGAAATCAGCATTCCATATGTTCATAGCAAACACTGATGGGGCAACTGCGTGTTTACTTTAGTTGGTTCAAACTCATTTGTCAATATAGCAGCCCACTACGTGTCACATGCGAGTATAATAATAGCTTGAGAGTAACTTGTTTTGCAGTGATAAACACCTTGAGAGATCGCCTAATGCTTCCTCATCAATAGGAAGCCTTTTGAGATTATTGCCTAAATAACATCAAGTGATTTAAAGAGAAACAAGATGGGGTGGGATGTTTTTCCAACTGAAAACTTTCAGAAAGATTGGGGGTTTGCCATTCAGTGGTTAAATTAATAAAGACATGCTAGAAATTAAAATATAGATAACATCTTCATGTGAAGATAAGAATTCACATTTGATTGGAAAATACCACCACTGTATGCACAAAATTTTGATTAGATCCAAAATTATCAATTTAGCAGGGGAGGGGTTTCTATCTCATGTGCTCTGTCTAAACAGACAGGTCACTGTCCCTGAGCGCTACGGAGGTTACATACCAGTTTAGTGTGTAATACTGCTCCTCACCATTTTCCTTGTTCTGATTTAACATCTTGTTCCTTCCAGCAGTTAACTGTGTAAATTACCCAAATTAATGTACTTTTTTCTTTTTTGGGAATTTTTTTCAAGTCAGGCTTTGTCTGTATACACTAGTGCAGTAGCTAGCAGTAAATAACAGTACAAATTTTCTGTTTTCTACTTCAATTTTTTTTATTTAATTGTTAAACATGTCAGTTCTTTTAATAACGAGTCTAGAATAAGGAGACCTCAGAGCTTTGCACACTTGCAGGCTGGATCAGTGGGTACAATTACTGTGCATCAGCAGTTGTTAAAAAAAAAGAGGGTGAAAAACAATCCTTGTGCTGCGGAGATGGTGCGTGAGCTGTCAAGTGGATGTCTCCTGGGAGAGCCGTCAGCCCCTGTATCGAGAGCTTGCTATTAAGGAGAAGCTTCAACTCCAGCAGTAGGAGCCCTAAAAACATCAGGGAAAGCATACTGCAAACAAGGAGGAGGCACTTCTGCAGTCCTGGTGTAGGTTATACTTTGCCATGACTTTCCACTGGAAGCTTAGGAGCCACAGCAGTGCCATTGAGATGACAGGTGGAGGTGTGTGTATGAGAAACGGAATCCCCCGAGTCCTGTTTTGAAATACTACCCTGTAGGAATTTTACCAAATGCCAGGAAAGTTTGGTCTCATGGTTACTTTTTTTCTCTCCTGACAATCAATTCTCCTTTCTCTTCTTTTTGTGTTGTGTTGTTTGGGATTTTT
This sequence comes from Steatornis caripensis, assembly GCA_013398225.1. Classification (NCBI taxonomy): domain Eukaryota; kingdom Metazoa; phylum Chordata; class Aves; order Caprimulgiformes; family Steatornithidae; genus Steatornis; species Steatornis caripensis. Next base: position 23,631 of record VZSC01019429.1, read on the forward strand.
TTCATGTGAAATAAAAATACAAATTAGCCAGTGAACGCGATTTTGACATGACCAGTAATTTTGAATGCCTCACTTCCCAGGTGCCTGACTCAGTAACAGGAGCAGATTTTCAAAAAGGTTAGACCCTGGAAGCTGGCACTTGAAATCACTAGCTTTATCTGAACATTTCAGCAAAGCAGTTCATATTTAAGATTAGCTGCTGTGCACTAAGTGTGCTTTAATAACTTTGCAATTGATCGCAATGCTTAATTGCGATAGACATCAGAAACCTTGTACCAACTTTATTTTTCACGTTCACTAACCAGCTGTTTTTTCAGAGTTAGCAGAACTACGTGTCCTGTCCCATAAAGCCATCAGAAAGAAAGTCATTACTAATGATTTGACCATCTATTGAGATTTCCTAAGTATTTGCTGGTTCGAGCCACTGAAGATAGAGAGTCAGAGTGTCTTTGCAGTGAAGTAGCGCGGTAATTTTTAGCAAAATCTCATATTTCTGGTTTCGTGTCCTTGAATGTAGAACTTGCCAAACAACAGTGGTGAATGGTGACATAATTGTGGGCAGAGAGCTTGGTCAAAGTGGTCCAAGTAATTAAACTGACTTATTTCACATCACACTCTGTCAGTCAGCAGGATAACAGGCAGTCATCTTTGTCCTGAAGCCCTGGAGCTCTGCGGGATTCTGCGGAGATCTCTGCTGGATGTCTCGCCTCCTGGGTGTTGGGGAATCATGTCACCCAAAACTGACCCTTCAGTGGGAATTGGAAATTCAGATGTGCCACAGAAAGGATTTGATGCATCAAAATCCTGCTTTTACTGGGCCCTGGTCACAAAGATCCACAGCAAAACATACCCAGGAAGGAAGTCACACACCCTGAAAGATGCAAATGTAATTATTTATTCACAGGCATCATCATCAGAGAATCTCTCTAGCGCAGCAGCTTCTTTCATGTGACAGGATTAATTTACAAGTCTCTGTTCTAATTGTAATAACTCCTTGTCTCTCAGCAAAAGATTTCCATTAAGGTTCCTTTTTCTTCATCCTGAAATTATTTTCTTTGCTATATGTGACCATTGCTACTGAATTGCCAGGACTGGCATTCCCCTTCTATGCTAATAATTAACCATTTAATGTTAAATAATTGGAAATAAAGACATAGAAATAACCAGCTGACGTAAGCAAATGCTATTGTCATTTTCTTGCCCCTTTCTTACCACATTTCACTGTGTGGAGTCTCATCTAATTTCTCTTGTAAACTCTTAAAACCAGGGCCTGTGACTGTTGAACACTAAGCACGAGAGCCTAATAGGATCTACAACAGTGGCACTACAGAAGAAATGCATTTATTGTGCCCAGAAAGATGTAATTCACAGCGCTCATCTGTACTCAGAATGCTGCACGCACTACTAAGCAGGCAGTGTTGGCCAGGTAACATCTCCCCTGGCCACCATTCTTCTGGTCCGGTTTTGAAGCTGAGAAGATGTGGAGGAATACTGTGGCTTGAGGGAGGGGATATTTATTGTTGTGATATTTATTGCTGCTGCAAGACAGGGAATGATCTCTCAGCCTTTTCCTGTCTGGTTGCGCAACGTGCCATGCATCAGGTTGCGCGTTGCTGAAGCCTGGCAGTGCCTGTGTATGGAGGAGGCTGTGGAGCGAAGCTACAGGATGTTGTTGGTTGGCTCCTTCCCATGGGTTTGGCTGACATCTCCCTCTGATGTGCAGCATCCCGGAGTGGGAGGGAGGTGCCGGTGTGGAGCTCAAAACGCCAGTGGGAGTGCGCAAGATATGCACCAGCTGAGCGTGCCCGAACAGGCGAGCCTGGGCAGGGCTGGGTGAGGGGGAAAGGGGCGCTGCCTCTTCCCTGCCAACAGTGCCTGCGAGGAGTCATGGTCCCTGTTTGTTATATCCTCCTGTTATGCCAGTGGCAATTTTGGTCAGACATCAACATAGATTTAGACATCGAGGACCAAATCCTTTGACCATAAGATTGATAGCAACTTCGCCTTCCAAATAGAGCCACATTAAGTACTGCGATTTTCTGCGGTTTACGCTAGACATTTCATTTTGTTGCTATGATTCAGGACATTTGTCTCAGCTACACTTCGGAGATGCAGGCTTTTGCCTCTTCCCATTCACCTGATCACAGGTAAACAAATGTATGTCTAATGAATTTCTAAAGTAATTTTCAGGTAGACACTTTGCACAAATAATAAATCTGGTAGTACCAGATTTTGTTCTGACTCATGGACTATCTAAGATGGCAACATTTGAGTCCCACAGATTCATTTGTATGGTTCAGTAGAGTATTTTACATATCTTATAAGCTTTCTACATTAGTAGCTTCCTAAAAGAGTCACTAAAATGAAAGTGTTGTTACAACCATGCAATCAAGCACCACGGTGTCATAAAACATTGTTAAAGAATCAAGGAATGACTAGTCTTACTAGTCCAGAAGATGATTATACCGCTGATAGAGTCCACTTGGAAGAGATACAAATGTATCAGCAATGCTTGTGACAACATACGCCACACACATGTGATCGGTTCTTTATAATACCTTGTTTTCACCCATCATACAGTTACTTCAGGTTGATCTCAGGGATCCAACAAATTGTGATGCTGGAAACTAAAAGCATTTTATTTCTTACACTGCTGCGGCAGGTCCTATGCAGGGATCAGCACAGGTACGTGGAGAAGGGGATTACACCGATGGCAAAATTTGATTGCACTATGGATCTGTTGATGTTCTGTGTATAAGTGGAATTGGGTACACATTGTCTTCTATGTACAAGGGATACATTTCCTTCCTTAGTCATTTTGCTACTTGAACCCGCCTGAAAAACGGAGGAATCTTCCAAGCAGATCACAATCTTTTTGGAAGAATCCCAGCAGATCACACCATTCAGAAGACTGCAAATAAAGAAACTCTGATTCAAGAAGGATAAAAGGGATCCAGATAAAAGGGTTCCAGATGAGAGATTTCATTATCACTCATTGCTGAACACCAAAATTCTCGTATGAGACAAGAGAGACATGCTACAGTATAGTAATTCTAAGTTAGAATGTGCAGAACTGGAGTTATTCAGCAATTTAAGAAGAACAAGCACATACTGAAGCCTTGTTGAACAGCTGATTTAATTCAGCAAGTACAGATCAGACACAGTCAGTCTGTCAGTGGGTCAGCCAGCCTTGACAGATGTTAACAGTTTACTAAGACGACATGCAATAAGAGAGCAAGAACATGCTGATATTCCAAATGCTTAAGGATGCCCTTCCATCAGGAAAAGTTTTATAAGAGAATCTCCAAACTGAAACGTAATGTTCTCATACATCAGTTAAAAAAAAAAAGTGGTTGCATTCAGAAAAGGAAAGTTGTAACTCAAATGAGACAGGAACTTGGACATGTTAGTTGTGTAGATCTCTGCTTTCTACAGTGTTACGGAAGTGCTGACAGAGGCCAAGTAGTCGCTATCCCTTGGCAGTATTAGCTGGATCATTAGGAAAAAGAAAGCTGGGTGTTGTCTTTCAAGTGAAGAAAGCTGTAGAATTGATGTAATGTTTGACTTTTACAGGAGGCATTCATAGCGTCTCCTCTGTGGAGAGGCAGCAGAGGTTCCACCACCAGCATTCATTCCCAGAACATCACTGCAACTTAAAATATCCAACACTGGAAATAAATCCAACATTTGTGCAGCAGCTACGAGTCTCAAATTAGTGATTATGCATTTATGCTGTTCTGTAGTCACTGCTGAAGTCGCATACAACAGGATGGTCACAGGCCCGCAGAAGCCTCTCTGACACACATGCTAGCAGGCTGTCTCAGGAGCTCATGTGTGTTCCTGGCATGGCATTTCACCTGTTGGTGCTGTTGCAGGGCAAGGGAAGCTACAGCCCGAACACTTGCATTATTAGACCGAGGCTGGAAAAGAATGGGAGCCGCTGCTGTTTCCTGACAGAAACAGAAATGCCATCTTTCTGGTCCAATGAGCACTAGAAACCAATACTAAAAAAATATCACAAGCTTTTCCGTGCCAAAACCATGCAAAACTAACTTTATTCAGCTTCTACCATGCTATTCCAATGTGTACTGTGTATGCAATATCAAGCACAGATTTGCAGATGACCCTCCCGGTAAGCGCTAGATCTAACAAACTGTAATTGGATGTCAATCTGAAAGGGTGCATGGGCATCATGGGTGACTGGAGTTAAAGCTGTTACAGAACTTACAAAATGGACCCGCAGCTAGTCCTGGCAATAGAATGGGCATGTTTGCATTAGTAATGGCCCTGCACACCTGCTTAATCTGCAAACCTTTACCAAGCCTAAGATGGCTGCATAAAAAGCAGAGTGTATTTGATATTTTCAGGGATGATCTGAAGGAGAAAAATTAGGATGTTTAAAAAAAATTAAGCTGCCCCTGGACCCCTGGAACGTCTAGCATACTTTAACTAATGAAAGACACTCAGCTGCTTACAGTAACTAAAACAAATAAGTAGAAACAAGTATGTAGAATTTAATTCCTTACTAACAAGATTTTGCTTTTGACCAATAATGATGTAAAGGTTAAGGGTTACTACACACAAATAGATTCATCCTAAGACTGGGAGTTATCACAGAGAGTACAATTTTGATTATTAAATCCAGCGCACAGAGCAAAAGGTGTGATAGACAAACAAGGCAAACACAGGATCTCAAAAGCATTACTGAAGTTTGTCCCTAACACCAAATGAAGAGCTGACATTTCTGGCCTTGACTGGGTGATTCTTGCCACTTTTTTAATAACAGCACCCTATACACAGTTTCTTTTAATGCTTGTAGACCATTACAGTTCTGGAATGAAATTCTGACATATATAAAAGAGATCCAGTTCTTTCGCAGATAAATGTTAAATTTGCATTCATGTGTTCGCCATTAAAAGATTTTTTTAGATATTGGTCTGTTTATAAGGTAAATTGCAGATTTTCTAGGAAGGTGCAGGAACACTATCTTATGCAAGACAACATATTAATAGGATATATATTTCTGTAAAGGTTTGTCAGAAAGAAGCTAGTACTGCCTTATTCTCACTGTAAACAGGACCCAAAACATTTCATTTTAGCTTTACGAGCTTCTAACTAAAAGTCTTCTTACTGGGTCACATTTCTAAATGTTGTCCGTGTCTGCACCTGGCTCACATACAGGAAGAAATTGGTTGTGTTTTCTTTCATCTCCTTCAGTTTTACTGTTGAAACCTATTATTGCAGTAATTCACAACAGACTACCACTCTTTGTTCAAAATAAAAATAAAGTACACTTTGTACTTCAGATGGATGTTGTAGTCTAGAAATATAAGAACATTATTGTGTAGAAAGTTTCTGTAGATCAGATGAGCCCTTACTGAAAACTCTAAGGAAAATATTGATGCTTCTGTATATGTTGCAGTCAGTCATTCTGGTACAGAAATAAAGAATAGATGTTGCTATGGACAAATTATTTCATCTGAGAATCATAAAAAAAAAAATATTCCAATCCCAAGAAAGTCACTTGCAGAGAAGCTTATGGAGGGATTTCCTGGTTCAGTGCATCAGCTTTTAGACTGTTGACTAGGCAAGTGTTAAGATATTAGGTCTAAGTGCCATAGGAAGAAGAGTTTGTTCATGGTTTTTCTCCTGATCGTAAAAATTTTCACAAACATTACTTTGTTACCTTTGTGTATTTATAGATAAGATACCAAAAGGTGATTAATTTGAAGCCTGATTTTTGGTGTTAAATCTCGTTTACTTAATTCTGTATTAATTTTATTCCATCTAATGCATGTTTAGTGCTTTTTAATCTCAATTATTTAATAATATGAAGGCATAGTTGTAATTTTTGTGACCGTAACGAAGAGGTGCACTACTTTTCACATTGAAATTTCAGGCATTTTTATGTTTTTGTTTTGTTTTTAACTGGCATGTATACAGCATTTCCTCAGACCACATGCAGTTACCTTGTTTTAGGAGGATCTGATATGCAACATGCCTTCGGAATTTTTTAATACTAGCAGGCTCAGCAAGTAGTCCATGCAGCTTTTCTCCATGATAGAAATAGCTGTGGGAAGGTTGAAGAGTAAAGAGGAAAAATAAAAAACTATCTGCACTTCAAAGATTCCCTTCAGATGAAGCAGATAGAAAATCCACATAGATTATTGCAGAAGCTGCAGGTGAAACTAAACGTTGCCATCTCCAACATATGCATTTGCCTGAAGTATTCTCTACATTTACATATTCTAGGGCGGACACAGCTGTAAAGATATATATTGCTTTTTTTCTTTAGTCTGCAAATGTTGGGACTTTAAACTTGGGGTCTGTAATACTGAGATCAAGTTTACAGTCCAAAGAATTATGTGTCCAGCATGTAGCAATCTTGATTATATTCCGGTCAGGATGTGGGAAAGATGCTATTAGAAACAAAACAATCAGTTCACTTAGACAGTCCCACAAACATGCTTTATGGCATCTGCCTCCTACTCATTTTAAGTGAGGTTTTGTAGTGACACATTGGTGAAGATTAGTACACAACTGCAGGCAGATGCCCATGACTGATTCAATTGTTTGCACTGACACTCACAATTGCCGTAATTGCAACTGAAGTGATACAAGCCATTGCAAAAAACAGACAAAGTGAAACCAACATTGTTCCTCGGAGATTTTATTAGCTGAAACCCAGAAATGCACAATCCACTGTTTTTTCTTGGTATGAATTCACCACAGCATTTCCGTTTGCTACGCCCGCAATACTGCCCTCATTGATTTAACATCAGATGATTCAAAAGACCTCTTCAAAAACAGGATTTGTACAGTAAAGGCAATACATTCCAGCCTCACTCGGTTATAAAAAAACTCTTTTCAAAAAGTGATTAAAAGATAAACCAGCAAATCATTTTTAGAAAATCAGTAAGAACTTAATGTGATCCTAAGAATACTTCTAAGCTCTAGCTTTCCTGTATGCTCCAAGTGCAGCTACCATTGTTCCTTTCCGATTTTACTCCCATAACTGCGTAACACCATAAAAGTTCAAAGCTGGTTTTTCTGAGGAGGAGTGACCATCTTCTACAGCCTCTGGAGAAAGGGAAAATGGATGTTTAGAATAGGCAGTATCCAAAACCTTCCAGAGAACAGATTACGTAGTAGCCTGCCAAGAAGTTCTCATGTGGTACTTCCTTCAGACTGCCTACGCTACTGGTGGCTCTGTCCAAAGGAATTAAGAGATGATCCATGTAGGAGCTGAGGATTTAACACATTCACTCCCCACTTACAAAAGAAAAGTGACTTTTGCAGACATATTTCACTGGAAATGGAAATCCCTTTGCAACATAACCCATATTCTGAAGGTATTTTTAGCATCTTCATCCTGGGCACTAGAAAACTTCCGTTTAAATGCTCAAGACTGTGATTATATGTAATCCTTCTATATCACAACTAAAACCAAAGAAAACCCCCAAACTTTACAGGAAAGCAAAAAATATGTGATTCTGTCCTATGTTTATTTAGACCAGTACACAGTGATGCAAAAATGCTACTGGTTCCAGATGCAGCTCCCCACTTATATAAACATGAATTTACTCACATTGATCACATGGGACACACATGTGGCAAGGTAGCCACGGATGCAGCAAAACCTTCAACTAAATTGTGTTAATTTCATTAAATGAAGGAGATAATCTCCTCCCAATATTTAAATTGTTATTAGACTTGCCAAAATATTGGAGAAGAGACATCTAAATCAACAATGTATTGCATCAGAAAGGAGTTCTGAGAAATGAAAGGCAAGTGTTTTAAATGTCTCCAGTTACAGCACAGCACCAGAGAAGGTCAAATGCCCAGACAAGTTTCCCGTGGAGAGACTTGTCAGATCTGATGCTTTGAACACGTGGCTCGTGCTCGCGTCACAGCTAGGGAAACACGCCTTGTGCATTAGCAGCACAAGAAATTAATGTTGGGAGTCCGGGTCAGAGACAACCAGGCAGCTACACGTAAGGACTGAGTAAGTGAGAGGCCATGGCACTGCCCTGTCCTGTGCCCAGAGCGGGAGCAAGCCCTCAGCAGAGCTCTCCACTGAAAGGGAGCCTTCTGCAGTCTGTGTGTATAGTACACCTAACTCCTGCCTATTAAGAATCTGCCCCACGTTTCCCGTGGTGGTTGACTACGTTACAGTAGAAGATGGACTGGTGTGAGCTGCTCCCTTAAGAGCCAGAGAGAGAGCACACGTGGAAATGGTGTAGGTACCACAGGAGCACCTCCTGCGTGGGAGGCTGTGCAGCCGAACGGCTGGGATCGCCTCGCAGCTCTACTGGAGAAGGGTATGCTCCTGTGCCACGAGCACAGCACCCTGAAAACCAGGCCCGGCAAAGTGCCCCACAACAGGCTTTTCCTCTCTAATGGAGGCAAGACAGAGGAGCAGTTTATTACAATGGGCCAATGGAACAAGACATTGCTGCCCTCAGTGGTTTTATTTTGGTAGCATTTAGATTCCCAACCAAGTTCAGAACCACGCTGCAGCATACCATAAAAAAGCACTTCCAGGCTCAGGCAGAAAGGGGAATAAACATCAGCCCCACTCTACAAAGAACGATTAAAGTATTCAGAGTCATATCAGAAACTAAGGCAGGGACAGCAGCTGAACCCAGATGTCCTAGGGTGAACTGGGGCTTAAGTACAAAATCCCCCTTCACACATGTATGTGCTGATCTGTACATTTCAGAAATCTAGCACTTGAAAACGAGATCTTACCTTCTTTACAGCTTTTGTCTAAAGAAGTCAAGAACCTCCTTATGCCCTGTAGCCTCTGCCTGTAAGTAGAAACATGAATAAATCCTGCCATCCTGTGCACCAGGACATGCAAATGCTTACTTGTGGGAAGTAAGAATATGTTACCACAAAATAATTAAAATCCAATTTAAATTTTAATTCCTCTGACATAGATGAGAAAATTCTGGCTCCAACAATTTATTACTTCGGAACAGCACCAGTCTAGAGTTTGTAACAAACTCTAATCCGGTTTATAGTCCCCAAAGCAGAATTTACTTTTCCCAAACTAATGTTATCCAACAGCGTGCATTATTACTTACACAGCTAGCACGCCATATGGAGTACAGCCATATGCACACTTACTACTTGTCGGGGATTCCTGCCATCATAACCAGTTTGCTCCAGGTCTGCACCAGCGAGGAACCAGGCATACAGCCCATCCACATCGCCTTTAGCTGTAAGGCTGGAAAAAGAATAATTAACATTGGTTCTAAATCTTTGAGTCCATTTCAGTGTGCTCCTGGGTCCTGCCAGTTAGCTCAGCAGGCAAACGCTGAACCAGAACAGGCTCAACATGGCTGCCAGGCTAGAGAGGTAAGTCAAGGAACACTGTTACAACAGGGTTGAATAGCTGAGCAAGCAACACAGCTCGATGAATCAGTTCCTTAAATTAATAGGGCTGTGCTATAAGTACTTACAACAGGCTAGTTTCACATAGTGGGTGTGACTATGACCAAAGGGGAAAAAAAGCCATGCAGTTTCATATTTCACAACACAATATTTATCTCATGAAATGAGTTGAGGGGAGGGCAATGGCTAAATCAAGATGCAGCTGAGTAAGAGCAGCAATCAGCGTGCCTTATTTAAAACCACTAAGAACCCCCCTTCACAAGTTTGTATAACTGTGTGTCCTATCAGAAGTTATGAAAGCATATTTATGTGGTATCATTTTGACAGTAACACAGCTACTTTTTTTGAGTTTTGTAAGATAATTTGTAAAATGTAAATGGGCAGCAAGCAAAAAAACCCCACTTTTTAAAGATGGCCTCTGACTGCCGTGTATAACAAGCAACAGAAATGCACAGAATGAATCACACACAAGTAAGTGAGGTAAAGTTTTCAGAGGAATGTACACCAGATTGTTTTGTCGCACATCTGCTGGTAGTCTCATCCATAATGCTTAAGATTCATTTTTAACTTTTATTTTGGTAAAAGAAGGGCTAACAGCCTGTACATATGCAAAAGCACAATTATCTGTACCAAGCCTGTAGACAGGCTGAACTGACAGCAAGGCGAGGAGGACTCCCTTCAGTTTTCTCAAGATACCAGCATCTGTCAGGCTTCAGACCTGAGCATGTTGTGTGCCCACAGATTGTTTCGGCAGCACCACGCTGATAATCATCAAGTGAGGCTGAATCTCATTAAGAGCGGGGGAACCCTCCCCAAACTTAAGTTCAGAGTTTGCTGCCTTAAACAGTGCTCACTGTGGGGGAACGGCATACTGCTGGCAGCAGGGATGGAGGAGGATGGTGACGGGCTCCTGGGTATGACAACCAAGCCAGGCAAAGAGAGTGGAGAATGGTGGAGAGTGGAGAAGGCTGGAAGACTCATGGCACAGACAGTCAGGTAAGCTTATGGAAGGAACCCTGAAAGCAAGGCTGCAACATTCACTTCTCTGCTAGGCTGAAATCACTGCTGTTGTTGATTAAATCTCTAAGTACCTGAAAAAATGTTTTCAGGGGAGTGGAAGCCTCTAATTGCAGCAGTCTGAGGGCAAAGTCAGAGAGAGGCTTTTGCTTGCAGCAGTCCCATATGTCAGGCAGGAAAAGGGAAAGCAAATGGTCTCTTTCTGTATTCCTCCACGCAACCCTACCAACCGTGAGGGAGGGCTGAAGACCTACAGCTGGGGCCTTTGTGGGGCAGGGAAGTGGCAGCTGGGTGCTACAAGGTTTAACAGTGCTTCAGTATGACATCATGAAGAAAAGGATCAATACGTCATTAATGAAAACTGCCATCACAAAAAAAAGGCCCCTCAGAAGCAATAAGAAAACAGAGGAAGGCAAAGGAGGTCTAACAGGAGGCTCAGTGGAAAGTCCTTAAGGAAACTGCAAGAAAAAGCAAGCATTAATAAAGAAAATTTGCAAGCATTAGTAAAGCAGAGAAGAAATTGCTTAGCAGCCACTTCTGGAACACACAAATTATCTTTATTTACAAAGACAAGTCTCTTGCCGTTGACGCAGGAAGGTCCCAGAATTAAGAAACAAACAAACAAGAAGCCTACCTAGCAAGTGAGAGTTAGAAGCATCTCCAACACTGGACAGGAAAGCACTGTATTTGCCAAACAGAATCTCATTGTTCAGCCACGTGCAAAGCGGAAACTACTTTGAGCAAAGACCAGCACATTTAGAAATATTACCAACCTACATACCCAAGGCAATTCAGCTAGCATCACTGTAAGCAACAAATACGGACTAGTGCACTGACTTGAAAATTAACTGCCTAATAGCACCTGTTCAGAAAGAGCCATTTAACCCACATTGCCAGAGGTCAACACTGTGAAGTGGTCTTCCATGACATTAGAGCAATCCAAACACACAAAAGGATCTTCAATTTTGCAGCAGCCATTTACTGATCAAGCGAGAAATGGGGACTGTGACCCAGAGAACAAGAAGTGACGTAGCTTGTGAGAAAATTTAGATACCACTCTAAATAGAAGACAACTACTATTCACGAAATTGATTATAATCAAGAACACCACAAAACATTTTCTCCAATTCCAGATCTCCATAGCCAAGCCAAACGCATCTGTATTTCCTTTACACACTGTAAGTGTACTTGATATAGTCAAATACACAGGACTTCTCAACATACACTACAGGGACCTTTCCTCTGTATTTTTCTCAAACATATTTATGCCAGCAATTCCAACTACAAGTGCATCCCCTAAGCAGCCAGTCCGTCATTTTTATATCGTGAAATGGAATAAGAGTAACTTCAATATACACTTATCAGGATGTTTAAAACCTGCTTTGTTGACAAAGAACTACGTAATCACATTTTACTAACCTCTGATACCAGTTACAGCAGATAATCCCAGGTACGCTGCCTATCACTACTCTCTCATTTAGAAGAAATGATTATGTACTTCACTTCACAGTTTCAGCACAGCTCATGTAATCATGATGATGACAGAGCTAAGATATCAAGAACAGTGATAATGCAATTACGCTCTCTGATTTTTGTGCCTCCTGTTACACTAGCATCAAGCAAACTCAGTTACAGGAGCTGCTGTTTAAGGGGTGCTCTGTTACTGTCAAGGTACCAGGACCGAAGCTGCTCACGTCTCAAGAGGGTTTAGAAGGACAAGGGCCGATGCAGTTCTAGATCTGGGAAGTAGAGTGAAATGACGCTTTGAGGTTCCCTCCTGCCTCCTCAGGTACTAGGATTTCATCTTTCCCAGGGACACAAAGCTATGCTGTTTCAGTGATTCTCCTTTTTAAGCATCTATATAAAGCAATCTGGAAAGCCTTTGGCTTTTTTAGGTGTATCATCACCCTGATGAAAGAGAAAATTTTTTTTTCTCCCTCATTTTTTTAAATTGAAAATCCTCCAAAAGCAAGTTGAAAGTCCAGCACAAGGAGTAGTTTGTTCTATCCTGAACATATTTGAGAGTGCTGCGATTAGCTAGTATCTCCATGTCTCTCTCAGTTGAGACAGACAGACTTCTTTGAAAGGTAGCAGGCATTAGAAATATGGTCCTAATTCCTGCAGAGGCATATTTATCCTTCCTCCCTTACCTTACATATTTATTCCCCTCCCAGCCTTACTTCCCAAGTTTATGTTAAATTGAAGAGGCATCTTATTCTGAAAGTTGCTGATTTTGAAAGGCTGCATCCTTGTACATTATATCGTATCATTTTATGAAATCTAAGAATATAAAAGAGAAAGCTGGTTTGGCTTTATGTCTCCATTTAATTTTGTGAAGTACAGACTTGAACAGAGTATCTCAATTCTACACAGGCTTTTTCCTTTAAAAAACAAACACAAAGCAACTATTTACCAATTCCAGAACTTCACAAGCCTTCAGAATAAGTCTGAGTGTCCCAATTTACTTAGTCATGATTTGTTTTTAAAGATAGATGACAATACTACTGCAATATGAGAAGAGATTCTGACATTTTAACAGATTACAAACATTTATACCTCTTTCTCATTTCCAAACAAATCGATGACCCAGATGCCAAACATCAACAAAGTGATTCTAAAAATCAGACTAACACCTCTCATTTAACAAAAGAAACCAGCATGTGAAACCATGAAAGATTTAATAACGAGATCATCTTGGCTGTACCTATGTGCATCTCCACTTCCTACACAAGAGTTCCTGCTCACAGTGTCCAGCTCTCATTTCTGGTTGGTACCTCTTTCCCTCTCAAACATTGCCAATGCCAAAGGAGCACATTTATTTTTATTTTGTCTCCAAAATCTTGCAACTGAACTATTCTATTCCATTGTAAAATGATGAGTCTAAACAGAAGGAAGGTGAGGAGACAGTATTAAAACACAAAAATCACTGTTCATGGTCTTTTATGAAAGCCAGTTTGAGGATAGATAAATAGAAAGGGAGGAAACAGAGCGCGCTGTATGGGAGAAAAAAAGTTAAGTTAGCTAAGTGCAGGAACCCAGAGCTTATCAGAAAGCAAGCAGCTTTGTCCTAAACCCCAAGATGATTATGTTCTGCCTTGGTGGCAAATTCAGACTGGTACAAATTGCAGCTGAAGACACGTTACAAGATAGAAGAGATGTAGGAAAATAGTTCAAATTACACAGAGGGAATACGTTCTAAACAGATTGTTCTATAAGCAGCTTGACCACATGGACATGTTGACTGCCATGAAGGTGCCAGGGCCTGCAAAGAGAAGGCTTAAAAGGAGGAGGTAAGAGGTAGGACAGAGAAGTGAGCCCAAGCGTGCTGGAAAAATGAGTGTATCATTCAGGTCATCCGAGGATACTCCAGAAGAAGTATCTACGACATTTTGGCCGGAGGACAAACACCAGTCCCTCAGATTTAATAACTTTTAGGCATCTGAATAGTGTTCTGTGGAAAAAATCAGCTTTGGTGGAAAAGAGTATGCTGGGCCCTCTAAAACAGCAAGAGAAAAGAACCCCTTCAGCTCTGCAGGAGCAGTGCATGGAAGAGCCACCATTCTCAGATGTCTCAAAGCCTGACCACTGCCCTAGGCTGGCTGCGCTCCTGGTACATGCCGCACAGTAACATCCGTCAGTGGGCACGTCTCTGGCCATGGCCACTACTCCAGGGTGCTGGCCAGGAGAGAGCCAGAGCCCTGGCTCCTGACCCCCACGGAGGTAGGAGAGCCTCTTCCCTCTCACCCCAAGTACGTCACTCCACGCCGAGTCCTCATTCAGCCTCTGCACACATGTGTACTCCTGCCCTCTGTTTGGAAAATTTACATTGATTTTATACTAAACTTATTACCATCAATGCAAGTTCAAAACATCTTAAATGTTTATTATAAAAATACCAGTTTTGAACAACAGATCGCGCAATACAGATGCAGCATGTACGATCCTCCTTAAAACGCTGTAACAAACTGCATCAGAACCACTTTTTGTTTAAAGGACCCTTGTTCTCTTTTTTTTTTTTGGTCATACTATTCCCAGGTCAGCTAGCCAAACTGGTTCTGCACATGGCACCAGGGCTAAGAAAGGGGCCAGTTTATTTGCAGTGGAACGCCATTCCTAAGCCACTCCTCTCGCCGTCTTGGCAGATGGAAACTATGCAAACCAAGGGTTTAGTTCTGTCCTATTGCTTGCAGCGCCCTGGGAAGTGCGTGTTTTAACTTCATGGTAAAAGTCTCATTACCCAGTCTCCTCCGAGAGTGTTACGACAACGGAAACACTCCCGCTAGTGTGCCTTGATTCCAGAATTACTCAAAGGACAGAGTTCAGTCTCTATACAGAACACACCTAAGCTTTGCCTTGACGTTACAGTTTTGTAGACAATATACAGCACTGGCTGGTTCCTGCAAGTCTCATGGTTTCCTGCCAAGTCCTGATATAAAGGCTGGTACTCAGGGGGTTGTTTGTTTTTGAGGAGAAGAGCAGAAGAAATTAAGTTAAAACTATAAGTAATTTTAGGAAATAGATGAAACCTTCTTACAATTTTCAGAGTAATTTGTAATTCAGGACCAGTACTTGAAAAAATACAATCAAGCATCTATTTCTTTTCATAATGTATATCCATATCATTAAACCACCTTATACATTAAAAGCAACTGTATGGAAAACCAGCTTGTTCAAGAGTTTTGGGGTTAAACCTATTTGTCTATTTGATTTAGTTATTTTTAAGAACAATGTTATATGCTAGTTAGACTAGAAGCCATTCCCATATAAGTGAAAAGTGGATTTTAAGAAAATAAAAGTGATGCACTATCTGCAGCTTTATTCTCAAATAGAGATGCTATTAAATAACACCTTGCACAGCTTCCTCCTCTCCCTTCCTCAAAAACAGGGAATATTTGCTTCCAGTTCACTTATCCCCACAATACTCCCTTACTTTGGAGCTCTTGAGATACTGGTGCTCCGACGCAGAGCTGATTCGTAATTTCATCACTTCACTTGTTCCCTCATTATTAGTCTAGCACAGAAATAGCTACATCATGTGCCAGGGACTCAGCTGTTTATTGGAAGCTGTCTATGCTGTTCTCCATTCTGAGAGTCTCTCCTGAAATATCATCCCCATTCATCCCAATTTTAGGGCCACCTCACCTCATATCACATTTACCTGCAGAGTATTGTTCCGATGTTCTCCAAGTCATGGCTTGAAAGGTGCGCTCCTGTTTCTCGTAACAAATTAATCACTTGTATGTGCCTTTATGAAAGGAATAGAAAAAACAGAGAAAGTGTCTGGACCAGCAATACTCATATACACAAACAGTTAAAGTTCTTATACGATACTCGCCACCATCACAGAAACAATGAATCTTCTCCAAAGGGACAGATGTAATAAATAGATCTACCTTCCCCATCAAAAAATCTTTCACACACTAAGCTCATAGAAGCGTTAAGGTTGGCTCTGAAAATGAAAGAGACACATCCCTTTCTCTTTAAATAATTTTTATTTTCTTTACCTTAGTGCTAGCTTAATTTAACACTTGAAATATTAATGATTGAAATACATGCAAACAGTGAGGATGTTTATTACATAGCGTCATTCCTATATCTTACAGAATATAAAGCCCATATATACCAGTCTTAAATAAAACATATGCCTTGCAGATAAGCAATGAACCTTTAGTTTAGCAGTGAAGCTAATCAGGCTTTTACAGCTTCAAAATTGTGATATCCTTATGAACCTCCCACAAAAGCACTTCTCTTCCTAATCTCCTCCTCCTAGTATCTTTATTTCCACCTGGAGTCTTTAAGAGGTCTTCTTTGTCCTTTCCTTTGAGATAAATGGATAAATAGTTATTTAAGCAGTACCTGCCAACTCCTATACCATAGTCAGACACTTGAGAAAGTCTATGATCTCTAAAGGTACTGTCGTGGGTAGAAAATACCACTACAGATGAAAAACATGCAAGATATGTTTTTCAAAAGTGACCTAGTGAAAAGTTTATAAACAAAAAACTAATCTGTATTAATTATAAACAAAAAATAAGCTCACATACATGTTCTGCTTAATCCCTTGCATTTTCTTGGAGATAGCCTTTCCATTTTAGAACTGGACTAAATTGTTTATCTAATCCCTCTGCTTCTCTTTAGGAAACTCTATCTTGAATGAGAAGTTACTTTACAGTTATCCATATTAAGCCTACGTAAGTTTATATGTTTCATGTAATATCTTAATTTATAAACTAAACAAAGAAATGTACAGATGCTATAGATGCTATAGGAATCATTTTGCCTTTCCAAACATAGGTTATTTACCCCAGCAGACAGATTTTTTTTTTTAAGTTGTACTTTGTTTCAATTGACACCCGCCAAAAAAAATCTTTAATTCATAGCAAAGCATTTCTGAAACAGCACATACTGCAAGTTTGTTCAGTTATCTAAACTATTTTCTCAGGTGGGTCCCTTACGACACGGCTAGTCATCCACCAGCATCTCCTTGAGCCAGCAAATAATGGCACGGCTTCCTATTTTTCAATCTGTGGTGAAGAATGAATTCTACATGTATGAAATTTTTAGTTTGGTCCTAAGCAGAACAGTAATTAGCTGAAAATAAATTTGACCTAAAATAGATTAAAGCAGAACACGTTTGTTCACTCAAGCTTGCATTGGGTACAGAACAGAACACGGGGAGTGTCTGCTGACTCTCCAATGACTACCCTGGAGTATTCATTTCCCACCTTATACTCGAAATCACAGCATGAAACTAGTGCTTTTTCAAATAAAAGCTACACTACGGGACAGCACTAAAAGATGAAAGGCAGCAAAGCATGTAATGTTGTGTGATATCTTTTCTCAATGTGCTCCCACTACGAAGTCTGTATCTCTGGATTACAGTGAAGAGCCAGGCTTTTCTCTTCCCCTAGTGTAACTATTTACTTCTCACTGTTAGCGAGACTCCCTCCAGAAAGCACTTCACATCCCACCTACACTATGCAGCCATTGCTACTCTGAGTGGGTCTCCATAAATCTTTGATTCAGTCAGATTTGGGGGCATTTACACCACATGTTTAACACAGCAAATTTAAATGAGGAAAAAAAAAGTGGTTTGAAATAAAATAAATATTTAAGCATTGAAATAACAGTGTTTATAATAAATGCTTACAATAAAACATTTCTAAATAGAAGTACAATGTCCCAATTGGACAAATCGTGTTTCTTGGTATGGTGCGAAGAGGAAGACCTGTTGTATACCACTGCTTGTTAAGGGAAGGGCAAGGGAGATGAAGAATAGGGACAAACACTAATGCACAACTTAAAAGTGTTAAATTTAGTACTGTGACTATGAAAAGCAGATCTGTTCAAGAAAGCAAACGGACCACCTCTCAGATTCCCATTGCTTAACATGAAAACTATGCAGGAATTAAGTCGTACTACAGCTTGTTCCTGCTGGCACCCAAACGGCATCCACATTCTGCAGAAACTTAAGCCCTATCCAGAGGGCCACTTCTGCTGTCTTGTACCTACCACAAGAGCATTATTCATATTTCAAGAGGCTGGCTGTGAATTTTCTGATACTGTTATGTCTTAGGCACATGAGAGGTATTTGTCTTTACAAGTTGTTTCTTTGAGTGCTGCTTTCCTGCGGCTTTACAAAAGCCTCACAAGGGTCACGGCTTAGCTCATCTGAAGTTCAGCTGATGTCACGAGCCATGAACTTCTTGGCAACGGTTCAAATGCCATTCCCATTCTAAGGTGACAGCACAAAGCCAGGAGCTGAGCACCTTGCTGGACAATGAAAGTTCAAGGTATAGAGGGAAGGCCAACGTCACCATGTCAGCCTGGGGTGCACAACTGCTTGTCCAGCCTTGCCCCATCTGATAACCAAAACCATGAGGAGCTATCATCACCTGTGAACTGTTCCCGACTCTCCCTTTTCTTAGTGTGCCCTGGTACCACACTGCGGCTCTTGGTCAGACACAGCCTACAGAAACAATGATGTTTTGCATATGTTACTTAAGGTAGCCTTTTGATACCGCCACTGTCATTCAGCTGCTTTCTGAAGGAAAAAACAAATAGACAAAAGTATTTCAAATGTCTCCCCCTTGCTATATTCCATTATTGATAACACTGGAGATAAAAGACCCAATGTATACTAATATTTTAATGGCTCAATAGCCAAATAAATTATTCGATGTGGTCTTCATTCAAAATTCACTGCTATGAGCGAAGTCTAAGTTCCAGATAAAGCCATCCAAACTTCTACCAGTTTGCGAGGGCTCTGGATTCACAGCAATCAAGGTGCCGTACAGTACGTATCATCTTAGGCCTTGACTTGGCAGACACTTACTAAAAGTGAATCAACTTCAAAAGGGATGAATCACACGTGAAATTAACACGCATGTAAGAGTTTGCAGGACTGGGGCCTTAGGGTGCACACCTTCCACCAACTCTCTTTAAAGAAATGCAGGTGTAATGTATATCCAAACTTGACTGGCTTCATTCTTTTTAATGCTTGCTCCCCTAGCAACTGGAATGGTTATGGCAGGATCAGCTTAGTTTCACTTGTTCGGTTTTCTGCATGGTATCAGTGGGAATTTTATGCTCAAATACTGTAAGGACAGGCTTCAGTGCACTCCTAGAGCTGATTAGGTGGTTAGATTTTCACTCTGCCTTAGATTTCCTGAAGTAATGTAAATGTAACCTTGCAAAATATCAAGTATTTAAATTCATATTTATGTGGGAGGTAATTTTACTGCCTCTAATCTGATGTTCTCACAGCACTCTATGAGCAACTCCCCATTTTCAACCTTTTACCACTGCTCTACAAGTAAATGGAAGTGCTTTTACTACGTAAAATATACACAATTTTTATTCAAGACATTTTCTTGCTTAGAGAGTTTCTGTTATTAAAAATATATTATTCTATTGTTTTGAAAATGAATTATCCCTTGAGGGTACTCTAAGAAATTAAAGGAATGCTACTAATTTTGATATGTCAAGCAACTGGCCTAAATTAACAGTGGTCTGTTTTGCTTCATGCATAAAGTGAATGAGACTACATGCAAATTGCAGAGTTACAAATGAAGAGGCAGAAACGCAGTAGCTTATTTCTTATTTAGAAAGGGACTCCACATTTTACCATCTAAAGAAACAAAGAAAGAGTCACTTACAGGCATAAAAAAAGCGACTATCATTGATATAGACCACGTTGCTGGTCTACCAGCTGACAGTGCTACGTTAAGAAGCTTTTAAGAAGACTCCTGGTCATCTTTACAAATTATTAAATGGAAAAGAGAAATCAGTCATCATTATATAGGTTTGCATGCTAGGTTAAAAGGCAAGCCACTGAGAAATGTGACATAAAAAACTGGAAGAAAGCTATTTTTAAGATGAGTTGATACTGCACTGCAGTTAAATGCCAATTAAACAAATATTAATTCTCAGAAAATGGGATTAAGCTGATGCAATATTCAGTAAAATTGAGAAAGTTACAATATTAAACAGTTTAAAGCATTGACTGCTCATTAGGATCAGCTTTCCCCCTTCCTTCTCTGCCGCTTTGTACAATGCATCAGGATAATCTCCTCACTTTCAGCATGCAACTGTTTAATAAATAGAATTTAAATATTTCTGTAGCAGAAATCTTCTTAGTGGGTATCTAATTACAGCTGTCTGATCTTTACCATTCTCCTTTATATGCTTATCAGTGTGAAAAGCAGCGTGAGTACACAGCAGATCATAAATACACATTTACGAGATTAGTTCTAAGTCATCTCTTCCTCTCATTCCAAGAGTAGAAACAAAAAGAGAAACTGAAAATGGTTATGGTGCAGTTTCCTTTCACAATTCCCTGTATCAAAATGGGTGTGCAGTTTTAAAAAGAGCTTAAGAGTCATAGTAGGAGTCTAATACAGGAGTGGCAATGCTAAGGAATCCAAACAACAAGCTCATGTGAAATTCCTCAGGCAGTAGATGGGTGCGGTAAAAAAAGTAGGTGCCTGATCTGCAGGAACATCTAATGGTATCTAATGCTTTAGCATTTTCTCACATTGGATCAGAGCCACCTCTATTCAACTGCAAGGTTATTTGTTTGATTCGCTGTTGGGCTTGTTTTTGCTTTAAGACTTTAAGCGTTTGCCACCGAAGGGCTTATGCATTCACAACATAAAGCAAAAACTACAAAGCCAAAGGGGACCGTGCAGTAGGTATGGCAATAGCACAGTGTGGCCACACAGGACTTCAGGTCTCAAGTTAATAGAGTTTTAGTGCTGAGTTTTCTACATCTGGTATTTGAGACAGAAAAAGCCTTCAAGTTATTCCTGCAGCCAATGCAAAACCAGGACTGTCAGACCTCCCAGGGAGCTAACTCCAGCCTGACAGACCAAGTGAACTTGTCAACATTAGAAAGCTGTAGGAATGCTTGTGGACAGATATCCATGAAGACCGTGAAAATTCTATCACTGCAAGCTCCTTTACAGAAAAAAGCTTCTCTCCTGCCATCATACAGACTGAATATGAGATAAGGAGCTGAAAGTGGATCAAAGAAACAAGAAGAGATTAGCGCATGCAGCTTCTAACATGTTAGAAGACCAATGGCCCTATGAATCCCCAGGCTATATAAACTAAGTGTTTTAAAATTAAATTTTGATATCTGATAATTTTTATATTCTGTGCTATGGCCATTCCTTAGGACTACACAACATGGAAAAGACCAGTAAATCGCATGTTCATGACTACTATTCAAGAACTGCTGACATCCAGAACAACAGGAAGAGGAAATCCACAAAGCAGGCAGAGCCATGCAGCCATCCCATATAATTATGAGTGGGCGGAAGGGAAAAATCAAAAGACCAGTCACCCAGCAAGAGACTCAGGAAAGCACTGGTGGAAGGGAAAGATTAAAACATGTAAACCTACTGGTATATATTGTGCCAATTGAAACAGTCTGGTCTTGATGAGAAAAGGGAGGGCAGAAGGAAAACAGACAGCCCTTGGTCCTGCACTCTCACTTCTGACAGTCAAAAGGAGTAACCAGTTTGGCTCTGTTTTATAAGGAAGCCTCATAACAGAGAGTGAACTCCTAAAATTATGGACAAAGTCCTGGCAGGAAGGCAGCAATAAGTTACCTTATGCTAAAATTTTGCATGCATACCAAGTTGTTTGCTTTCTTTCATATAATTTTAAAAGAATCTTTTAAATTAGGTTAGTCACATCCTTTGAAATGAAGCTGGTTTGTGTTATTTTAACTGCTGTTATTCA
The DNA here is from genome assembly GCA_013398225.1 of Steatornis caripensis. Lineage (NCBI taxonomy): Eukaryota > Metazoa > Chordata > Aves > Caprimulgiformes > Steatornithidae > Steatornis > Steatornis caripensis. The sequence goes on from VZSC01019429.1 coordinate 45,294, forward strand.
CACATGACTGCTGAGACAAAACGAAACCAAAACACAGGGATGGACTTTAAATCCAAAAGGATAGACAGTTTATAAACTTTACATAGGGTGGTGTATAAATTATTTTGTTACCTGAACTTGATCGCATTCATCAGTGGGGTAGATCCGTATCTGTCTCTAGCATAAACAGTTGCACCAGACATCAACAAATACTCAACTAATGGTAAATGCCCTTCAGAGGCTGCAATGTGAAGTGGAGTTCGGCCATCATAGTCTCCACAGCTCAAGTTTCCACCCTACAAAAGTACAGATCCTTCACATGCTAAAAACACAATGGCTGCACATTAAATTTTTGGTACAACAGTAGACACATACACCACATTTTAATTCCACCACCAAAATACTAAGCTTGTCAAACTTACTTAAAGTTTATCTTGTAATGTTGTTTTAGCACCAATGAGGATACTTACTCGACCTTCTGCATGTTCCCCCCCTCTTCATGTGTTCTCATTATGGCCCCTTCAGATACACTCTTTATTGCGGTATGCCCCATACAGCAGCTTTGTGCTTATAGTCTGGTAATTTTACTTGTCTTAGTTTATTGTTATTTTTCAAGATATATTTATCCTTTTCTCAAGGCCCTTTACCAAAGCCTCAAGAGCAGGGTAAAACCAAGGCAAAGAGAAAAAGAGAAGAGGTGTAGAAGATGATACAGGGAAATGCCTGTTTCTTTTTCCAGGTATAACCCCAGCTAGAGCTATGGGGAGAGCCAAAAGTCCCAAATTAGCATTGCACTGTGTTTTGCTTAAATATAATTTTCAGAGTTCTTTTTTTTTTTTAAATCCTGACAGATTTACATCCAAAAGCTGGATACTATGAATATGCATAAAGAACGTCAAGTGAAAGAAAGCAGCACAAACCATTTTAAAGTGTTCCAAGTTAGCTGATAAGAACTTGTACTTTAATTTACCTGTATTTTCACAGTTCAAAAGAAAATGTAAACAGCTGAGAACCAGATAGGGGAAAGAACATACCAGTTTTGAAAGGCAAAGACCTAGGAGCCTAGAAACCAATTGTATTAGTCAAAGCATTTTGATTCTAAGACTTAGGTAGTTGCTTCCCAGTAAGCATAGCTTCCTCCCTCCATTTACAGCTCTATTTAAAAATTTGGGTTTTGTACAAACTGTTAATTTTACATTACCATATCTGCTATGGCTCTCATTGCGTCTATGTCACCCAGTTTAGCAGCAGCACAAGCCAAAGGTGGAATTAATGCATCTCTTACAGCTTCTAACTCCTGAGAAACAAATAAAATTAAACATTTAATATCAGCCTCGCCTCTAATACGATTGATGTCCAAGTCATAAAAACACTGCCCTTGCTTTTATGTAAAGTTTCCAAATTAGTAATCTGGTTATTTAAAAATGGTAGCATTTAGTTCTTAGAAGGAAAGAAGTCTCATGTTTATTTTACATTTTGTCGGTCTCGCATCGATGAAGATTTATATTCCTCCCTTGCAACACTACAATTACCAGATATCTATATATACTATTTAAGGTGCACTAATTACCATCTCTATACTGCCATAGTTACACATCAGTACAGTAAGAGAAACAGCACTGGTAAGAGTTGAAAAAGACCATATAGTCCAGTCTCTGCAAGACTGGATCAACTTTATTCATGTGATCCCTCAGGTATTTGTGTAACCTGTACTTCCAAACCTCCAGTGACAAGCCCCACAGGCACTCTAAATATCCTTTCTCATGCTTACTAAAGAAGAACCATACATTCAGTATTCATTAGATACTTAAAAGCCCATCTTCCTGGAAACCAAGCCAAGAGAAAATCAAATACTTGTATCTTACAACCAATACTATATTTTCTGATTCTCCAGTTGAGAGGGACTAATTAAACACCAGAAATTACACTTGTGTAGGGCTTCTTTGGTATCAGCCTCCTATGACTGTGTGTACAATTAAGCTGGTTTACCCGTTATTATTTGGATTGCTCCAAACTGTCAATACATTTCACCACAAAAATACAAAACACTTTTTCATATCGTTGGTACCCTGAATTACAGCAACTGTCTGAGGCTTGTTAATGCAACCAGTAAGCCAAGAAAATAAACTCAAGATGGAGCTACAAAGAGGAAAAAAATAAGTTAATGTTTTTAATTAAAAACATTTTAATGTTACGCTTGTCATTGTGTCCTTTCTCCCTAACCCAAATGGTTAGCTGGGACACTCTGTACTAAAAAAATAATATAAAAACTCCAATGTTCCATTTTTCTTTCAGATTTGCTGTTCATCTTTAAGCTAGGCTCATTTAACTGAGTTTACAGTTTTACATGAATTCAATTTTAAATATTTAAGTATATACCTCCTTGCTGCTGAGACTTAGAGATTTGGCAATCTCTTGAATAAACTTGCTATCTCTCACAGAGATCTTGGCTCCTGTGGGTACAACAGTCATTTCTCCTCTTAGATTCTCACTCAGCATCTGAAAAGCAAGCAATCAAATCCTTTGTTAGCAGAGGAAAAATATAGTAGTAGTCTAATAAAAAAAACTTAGGATCAAGTTAGAAAATTGTTTGGAGGCATTATGGAAACTAATTGAATGCAGACAAAAGATTAAAGAAATAGTTACTGTCCCATGAAGATTGCAAGTTTAAAAAGACAAAAGGGGGGAAAAAAAAAGGGACAGGCAAGTAAAACTTTATTCCAAAGCAAAAAAAAAAGCACATAACAAAACACCCCAATTTTAAGAGCATGAAGACAAAAGTTCCCTAGTGGGGTAAGCTGCAGCCTACTTAAAAACACAAAGATAGTGAGTAATTAGCAGAGTGAGGCTGAAGACCAGAATATTCTGAAGTGCTGCCTTTTGCCAGCATTCCCAAACCTCAGTACTCCTACACAGTCTGTGTACAGAGGCCTCAAAACAAAGCCCAGTGCTGCCTGTGGACAGTCATGTATTTCAATGGATTTTCCACCAGCTCCATTTGCCCTGATTTTGATAAAATTTGGCCATAGAGCCAGCTTTCAGTGCAGAAGGTCTACAGTAGTAGTAGTCATTCAATATTAAAGCAGGCTTATAACAGTTTGCAGGATAGGTGTATCCAATACAATGAGGAAAAAAAAAAACCAACCAAAAAAAAATATCAGCCAATTCATGTGTAGAAAGTACTTGAACATGGCCATAAAGAAAATACTCCAACAAACAGGTTCTGGGAAATCTGGAGAAGAGAGAGAGAAGCCAGTCATTAAGAAAAAGCAACTGGTTTCCTCAATTCTGACAATTTTACATACTGGCACTCTTTCACAAAAGGTTGCTGATGCAGCTATAAAGCACATAGTTATTCCAATTAGAATTTTAAAAAGCAGGATTGTGAAAGTTTGCAAGAAACAGATGTGATGTTGGAAGGAGGAATGCCCCAGGTTTACTTATGTCTAGGCATGCCCTTTATTAAACAAAAAATACTCCAAGCGCTGACAACACTGTAGCTGTCTGCTGGAAGAGTACCATATACATGTAACTCAGAGGATACCAACTGCTTTGGCACACTTTTAGAGTTTGACAGGTTGAGATCATTGCTTTGCACAGCCCAACCGTAGCAATTGGCACCTGTGCTAAATGCACCCAGTGCAAAGCCCTGTGTGCCTTACTCAGTCCTACCAGCTCTGCAGCCATTTGCATGTGTCTGGGGGCACATTCCTTGCTGCTTCATGTTGAAAGAGAATCCTAAAATAACCACGCCAGCTTCAGGAGAGCTTCCGTCTCTTGGGAGACTATTGTTTGGTGATATGTTTAGCTGAAGATATTGCCACAGACAACACATTTCCAGGCTTTCTTCTTCTCCTAGTCTCTACCACTCATTCCTGCCCAGGCAATGCAGCATGCTGCATTCTTAGTTGTGCCAACACAATTGTTTGTGGGTCTGTACAATGAGTCAAATGAGGAAACCAATCCTGCTTAACTCAAAGAAATTGCAGAAGTTTCTTTGTTTTTCAAACCATATAAAGGAGGTCCTAGCACTACCACACAAAGTCTGTGTAGCATATTCTGCAGGGCAGCACACAAAGATGCAGGAGTTCCTCGTGCCAGTGGTACCTAAAACATCCTATCACTAAGTCCTCTCCTGAGTAAGTCAGCTATCTCACCTCAGCAAACTGTATCTAAAATTAAGTTTTAACTTGCACATCTAGGCAAGAAGCCAGCTGGGAAAGTTTCTCCTGTCCCAGGTCAAATAATTCTCTGTGCAAGAAGATTAAAGTCTGCATTAAAAAAACAGGCTAGTATATGTATGTTCCAGGGTCTGCGAGTGTAACAAAGGGGCATCAGTGAAGAGCCCGGGTTTCTGAAGTCTATATACACACACATGCAATATCACTACTCTTCAGACAGCATTATGTCACCTGTCAAGCATGTTCTTGCACAGAGTATGTTCTTGCCATTCTCACCGAAGAAACACATAGCTCCTCCTCTCATTTTTCAGAGCCAGGGCTTTAGCAAACAACAGAAAGCTCAGAGTCTGAAGCTGTTTCTAAGCATGGTAAGTGGTACTTCCCAGCCACCCCACTTATGGATCACAGATATCCAAACATGTTTGTCTCAAGAGCTGCTGGTGGTTGGAAGATATTGAGCATGAAGTAACAATCAAATTTGTTTCAGTTTTAATAGAAACAATACACCATCACAAGATACACATGTGCATGCAGTGCTTAAGTCTAGAGAGTGACTCATCACAATGTCATCTCGCAGTGTCAGGATTATGATTTCACTGCATACATGCATAGAAAGACATGCATTCCCACAAACTGGTGTTCCTCTATCTAATTCAGAGCTATATGTCACTTGTATAAAAGGAACATGATGTATAACTATATAATTTGAGTAAAAGAAGCCTTGATTAAGCACCAATGAACAGCAAGAACATTGTTAAAGGGGTTATGATTTTAAAACTCATTTACAATTGGTTCATAGAATAATTATCTTTTTTATGTATTTATAAAGTGTATCTCCCTTAGAGAAACAAAATCTAACACTAACATGAGTAATGCTGTAGAGAAAAAGGCTGCAGGCAGTATTTATTTTCAGAATTAGCTTTGTATGAATGAGTCGTGGATGAAATCTTTATCACACTAAGATCAATGACAAGATCTTTGCTGACTTCAGTAGGCTGGGGATTCTGTCTCCCATATGAATTTCCACATACAGGTTTTTAGTACAGAAATGTTCAAGGAAGGCTACTATTGGTTTAAGATGGCATTTTTATGGCCTGGTCACAGTCTTCACCTGACTTATGCGGAGAATTCTTTTCTCTGCTGAGCTATATACATTCATTTGCCTAACAGTATTTTTCCTTAGGTAAAAAAACTATGTGATGTTCACATTACGGCTCTGGAACCAATTGCTTTTAAATGCAAGGGAGAAGCTCAAAGAATTCAGCTAAGCAGATGTTAGCACGGTAGATGAGAAAGTTAAAGCCTTTCAAGGTCACACTAAAATATTTACCTGCCTCTTCTCCTCCCAGCTAAGCTTACTCTTGCTGAGTGTGTATGACAGTTTCGTTAGGGCTGCCTCTGGTGTCATATCACCTCCAGGAATTACTCCAGCATCAGCGAGAGTCTGAATTAAAAGGAATAATGATTCCAATTAGCACAGCATTCAGAAATTCCTGCGTGAACAGAAAATGTACATGAATGACGAGTAGCTACACAGAATACAGTATGCAGCCGTGCCTCCACTCTCTTGCTCCTCCTACTGCCACCGTAATTTTTGTAATTTTAGTTATCAAATACCAAGCAAATACTAGAGCCAAATGAATAACGATGACTTTTACTTTAAATTCCTTTTCATGCAGTAACATCAAAGAATTCACTCAAACGCTTGCCACAGTCACTCACTATGCTAAAAGGGAAAGGTTACAGGTCCATATCAGCTATCTGCAGAGTTGTCAGATTCCCTTTATTGAAAAGCTGCAGTTACTCTGTTTTAACCCAGTGGCATTTTGAACATTGCTAAGCAGGCTTTTCTCACACACACATATTTACCATTCTTTTATGGGGCACTGCTTTGGATGAATTCCAGCGCTACAGTGTGCTCACAGCAGGAGTGTTTTCAGATCCTTTCAGGCTGTGCTAGCAGTGTATGATTTAGAACATACAACTAAAACATGTAATTTACACAGTTCTGACAAGAATAACTGAAAAGGATGACCTTCTTAACTTATCTTTCTGGTAGTTAAAAAAAAATTAACTATCTCAACCAAAGCAAAAATTAGAAAGATCTTTGCTATGGTCAACAAGCCCCATGGGTGTACAGTGTGCAGGAGAGCAAAGACAAAGGAGATTTCGGATCTCTTGTCACTGAATGGTACCTGGGCAAACACTTGGGCTTCTCTAAACCACAGATCATCATCTTTGCCATAATGTGGTGCCTCACAGTTAAGCATCTTGCAGTAGGTTCTTTACACTGCATTTTACTTTTAATACCTTGTATATAAACTTCAGCTTTTAAACATGTTGTGGCTTAACTAATATTTTTAGCTAGATACAGAGCCATAATCAGCTCATTAATCACCTCCAAGAGCACCAGACTAACATTTTTTAAAGTTCCGTGGGAAAACACATACAGAGAAGGTGAGAAATACTTTCTGTACTGCAGAGCTAGCCAAAGAACAGTTAGGGCTTTTTTTTTTTTGAGAAAGAGGAGGAGGAAGGGATTTCCCAGCTTCCTTCCTCTACCTAAAGTCCTCTCAATTATAAGTTTCTACTGTGCAGATGGATCAGAGGCCAGACATTCAGTTAATGAAAGCAAACACTTCAAGGGAAACCAGGAACTCAGCTGACCCACCTGGCTAGCTTGAATGAGCAAAAAATGGCCTAGCCATATGCAAAGACCTGTGAAAGATTTTATTTAAAGAAAAATGAAAGTAAAGTTAACATTACAGCAACTTTCCAGCATTCACCCATGATACTTCCTCCATTGAGCAGTTCCTTATGAAAAGGAGAAGGCAATGAAAGAACAAGCATGAAGTAATTTTGTAGGACTTGGCTCTGTCAGTGTTCTCCTCAAAAGATGTCAAGAAAACAGGGCAGCCTCCATCAATGGATGCTGAAGCAACATAATACATGCTCCATATAAAAAGTGGAAGCCGGAAGTGAACACATTTCCACAGAGCCTTACAGCGGCTCAGTAAGACCTGAGCAGAATCTTTTAATTCAGCATATGAACAGTCTGGATCGGAGTGCAAAAAGCCTTTTAGGGGTGTCTACTTGGAGAAAGAGGATTTTTTCTCCCTATCATACATTTTAGCCGTTCATTTTAAGCAGAAGATCACATAAAAGGTAGCCTTCATTTTCATGTTGTTTTTCAAATATAAGTTTTATGACTTTTACTGACTTGCATTGACTGCTTTCTTCCTTCCATGTGAACTGTTTTATAAAATCCGTGTATTCCTATTGTATTTCCTACAGAGCACAGGGTCTTTGCAGAAGTTAATACTTTTCAAAACATCTACATTAAGCTATGCAAAAGTTGTACCAACACCCAAATGACTGCCCAGATAAGAAAATACCGATTTTGGATACGGAAGAGGTGGAAAGAAACTCTTACAGTCTCCTTTTCTTTCTCTTCAAAACAGACTATGTGTTCTTGAAGCAAATATAATCTAAAGCTATGTCAAAACCAATGTTAAAAGAGGTAGGTTTCAGCACCAGGCCAGAGTATCTAAGTTTGTCTTACAGTCACTGAAGAGGCTGGCTCTGCCAGACGGGTGGTTGCTCTCAACAAAACCAGGTGTCTAAAGCCAGGGGGATGAGTCACCCTCTGGCAGAGCTTCTTGGCTATTTAATGGCTAGCCTTCTCATAAAGGCCAGTTAAACCAGCTTCCTTCACACTACCACGTGCAACACATACTCTTACATGACTTTCAGCTCTTATTAGTCCCAGTGATGTCATGTCTTAATACATAATTAAGAAACTCACTATAAAATGCCCTGAATATTAACAGTATCTACACAAAGTCTGCTTTAAACTAGCCTTCATGGGTTAAACACAACCGACGTACATTCTGCGAGACAGACATTGCCTTACATACTGTTCTCCAATCTCACGCTGACGTCAGTTGTACTTCCAGTCAAATTAAAAACCGGAATTTGGAATATTGCTTGGATTTGCAGGCTTTCTTGATGTTCTTACATTGTAGCTAAGTAACTGTGTCTATCAAATACTACTTTGTTTGATCATCTGACCCCTAAGCTAGCTTCTAGCTCAGTGGAATCCCTTTGGGAGAGATACTACCAATCTAATGCAAGGTATCCCAGAGTGCTACACGCAACAAGAGGAAGCAATCACTAATTTGGCATTTAAGCTGACGGGTCTGACCATTCAGATTAGGAGTAACAGGATCGTGTTTGAAGATACATATTTAAATGCTTCCAGCTTAAGATTTTTCAGATATAGTTATTTTATGAGAAGTATCTGTAGAGTTTAACAAATCTGCTTTTATACACTGGGACTACTAGAAGCATAAAATCACGTTGCATCAGTGGGATGTTTCTTTTACACAGCAGTGGAGTCTGAAATCACTGCACGACCCTTACCTGCCCTGTTGCATAGACCGTTTTAACAGACCCTCGTAAGCACTGCGTACAGTTTAGAATCACTACTCTTCGTTCAGTTGCTTTCTTCAGTTCTGCCAGCAAGTCTTCTCTGTTGTTTGGGGCATTGCCACTTCCGTAAGTTTCAAGTACAATGCCCTCAATGGGAGGCTGAAGAAATGCTTTTACCTGTTTAAAAACAAGACAGGGAAGAGAGACAAAAGATGTGTTTAAGTGACATTAAGATTTTTATGTATGGCATAGAGTTTTTAAAATGGTCTATTCCCGTTAGCCTTACAGGCTTCCATGCCTGTTACAGTCTTCTCACGTTCTTCTGTGGTCCCCGTTTGCAATAACTGGGACTGTAGAGTAAGCTTTAAAAAAAAAAAATTGAGATATTCACTCTTTCACTTCCTTTAAAATTCCTAGAGGAATAGATTTTAAAATAAACTATTTTCTGTAGTCATGAACTCAGTGTGAAAAAGGATGCTATTGTTGAAGTGCCATTAACAGGTTATATATACTGTTGCACCATGGCGGAACAAAAGGGTAGATTTACATTTACGAAATAAATACAGAAAAATTGGTATTAGAACCTTCATGTCTCCCCAGATTTCTTACATTAGCAAAGACTTTTCTTAACAAATTTCTGCCTAAGTAAGACAGAGAGGTCTCACCTGTCAGGAAAGAACATTCTAATGAAGCATGGAGTCTTTTTAACTCAAAACTCAATTGATTTAAATCACAGCAGAAACAAAAAAAGGAGGCACTAATTCGTTCTGAGCCAGTTGTTAATGAGGTAGCTATTGTGGCTCAGTGTAAGAGGATGCTTAGCAAAGTCCTCTTCCTTGAAAGACATATTTTAAACAACCTAGACATTTCCTTGCTGATCACATATGCTAAATACAATACACTGTAAGCCCCCATGAGGCTAACTATGCAGTTGGAGTTTTATTGCAAATATACCACCCCTCTGCCTTTCCATCTGTTCATATTCACCTAAAAAGAATGGTAACATAATTGAGGAGTGCTGCTTAAACTACTGGAATCAATTTAAGATGGTAACAGCCACAAAAGACCTGTCAATTTAACGGAACTAGTACTAGACAAAAATTTAAAGACAAATCTACCTAAAACCATGGTTCTGCAAAATAATTTCTAAAGGCAAAAAGCCCCCACTTCTCATTATCAGCTCCGTACGAATGCTGAGGGTCATGTTAACCATCAGTGTGAGACAAAATGAATCTTACAAAATAAGTATGAGTTGTAGAAATAGTCACATTCCCCTCCACCCACCATATTGTGTATTCTGTGACAAGATATCTATTAATATGCCTCAAAATGCAGCGAGAGCGCATTTCCATGGTCACTGTAGCCTGCACCTGTCTAGAAAAGCACACTTCACCTATTTATGAGCCCTGATAAGAAATGAATTCTAAGTTTCAGAGCCCTGGCAATTTAGACAAAAGATATTTGGAAAGCTTTTATCAATAGTTTATGGCATATGAAAATAGTCTTTGAATGCTCTGACACTGTAAAAACATTTATCAGAAAGTGACAGATCCCTTCCCTTCAAAACACCAACACTACTACAACAATGCAGCTTCCCTACTTCAGCTAACTAATCAGGTATTTGAGCATCATTTCACCCACTTCCAAAATGAAGTGGTGACACTTACAGCAGCAGCAGTGATTCCTGGGAAGATTCGCAGAAGCCCAACATTCCGGTTCATATTGGTGTGAACCCGAAATTTCTTTTTGGTGTTGGCTCTCCACACCGTTTCCCAGTTTACTGTTAAAGAGAAATGGCCTTTTAAATTTAATATTAAGACATAATATCGAGTACACTTGTAGCAGTTCATACTTACAACTTTGTCTTTAAAACTGTTTCTTATGTAGGGGATTCATGAAAGACAATGTATTTTTTAGAAGAAGAAATGAAGGCCCATTTAAGACAGCAGTCATAGCAGCTGATCTAACACACCTTATTTATTAGGTACTGCAAAATATGTCTTCAAGGCCACATGCAGGTCAGGCTCAACTGCGTTATATTTTAGCTTTAATTCCAAAGTAGTCTAGATTCTGACATATATCAGTATTACTCAACAATATTTCTAAGTCAGTGCTTTTCAAGGAGAATTTAACAGCATTTTATAGCAAAGACTTCCAAAATGGATATTTTAGTTCAATGCCCATTAGTGAACAGGACAATCTATCGGACACAAAGCTATATACTCCCCACTACAACCTCTTCAAAAAAGAAGTCTGATAGCTGTGAAAAGCATCTGAGTACATGAACCCATCAGGTCTAGATGCTAATTCTCCCAGTTCGGAGTATTCAGAAAGCCTCAACCCACAGAGCGGCGTGCAGGTCTAGCACAGGTGAGATATTTACTTGTCACACAATGACCTGAACTTCATTGTTATGTAGTTGGCCTGATACCAGCCTGGATTCATGTTTAGAAAAGAGACCATCTTCCCAGACATGAGAGATGACAAATGCAGTTACTGTTACCGCTAATCACCTTCAGAGTTTATTAGGTAGTTACTAATGATTAAATAAAATAGCAAGGATTCAATTAACTCCGATTATACATTTAGAGCCAGAAGCCAGCTGTTTAACTAATAGTTTGTTTGTGTTGCGTTATTAGAAGCCAAGTCATGCATTATTGATTTCAAAATTTTACAACTTCAGTGTAGGAGAGCAGCCTTGGTAGCGCTGATGGCTCCTACAAGGCAGTGGAAGAGGTTTAACAAACACCAACCAACAGCTCAGAGCATCGTGCTTCAATGAAAGTTGATCATGCCATAAAGCTACCTGTTTCCCCATCATGATTTAAGCTTTTTAGATTTTAGAAAAACTCCGAAGCATCAAGACAGATAAAAGATCTGCATGCATAATACTGACTTGCTTTCAGCCATGGGGAGAGTTACTCACACCAATTACTGTTGCAATCTCTTGCAATCAGCAGACAGCCATTTGCAAGAAAATTCAAGGAACATTTAAAAGCCTCCATCAAAGACTACTCTATTGCCTTATTATCAGAGATACTAAAAACTACACAGTCCATTAAGTCAGGACAGAAAATGGCACCTATAAGATTGTATGAACTTTCCCTTCCTGTCACGGTGCCCTGTCAGCAACTAGAGCCTCTGTAGGTTCTTTCTAAAAAAGTATCACAGGTCATTAAGGAGGTCACAAGCCAGTTGGCTTAGCATCACGTTTGTCCAACCAGCCACACTTCAGCACATGGATTCCTGATGCTCTGGGAATGGAATAATAGAAATATAGACCGTTTCTACAGTTTCTTTCTTTGTGCTAAGCTAGCCAGCATGGTTCTGAAACCAACTGGTTGGATTTACTAGTTAGCCAAGTAGTTCTCAAAGGCCTCCGTAAGCTTTCCAGAGCAAGCTAGGGACCTGCAGGAGGTACATGGGTGAGTGCAGAAAGCCGTGCGTTTGTTCTGCTTGAGGTTCATAGGCCTGGCTAACCACATTCACTCATTAGTACTGTGCTTTAAGAAGCAGCAGTGTTTAGCAATAAATCCAATACTTTCAACCTTCTAAGACACAGATTAATTCTTTAAAAGCAGCCTCCTCTATAAGAATGGATGGCAATAAAATTGTATCAGAGCTTTCTTTCCTTTATCCTCCATAAGCCAGGAGTCCCTGCCAAAACTTCACAAATGCATACTACTAAGTTTGGCAACTATTAGCATCCCTAATGCCTGTAATGAACTTGAAGAATGAACTGAGGAAACCTGCCTTGGCATGGATCGCTAAGATATTGCCAAAAGTAGACAACCAAGGAGAGAGATCAGAGGATAGGTTCAGAAGTCAGACCTATACCAGGCCTATACCTGTACTTTTGGAGTACGCTCTACCAAATAACATATCACCTTCAAGTTAAATGTAATGCATGCAGACATAGCACAGTGATGTAATTCCAAACTATATTAAAAAAAATAACTAAAGATTGTCCCCGAGTTAACATTCTCTTGGTCATGAACCTTGTCAGCCTACATAATGTGCTTGGTACTACAGACTCCACAGCTGTCAGTTTTCCATTAGACAAGTCTAAAATGCAGAACAAAAGGCAAGTGTGATGCAAGAGCCAAAGACAAACAAATATACATGAAAGTCCGACTTCATCTCAGATTTATTCAGAACCGTTGTGAGCAGAGCGCCATGTAGGGGAAAAAAAATTTAGAACACACCCTTTGCAGCCTCCATCTCAAAGATTACATCCACAAAAAGGAAGAATATTTACGTCACATAGCTTAGTTCAAGCATCTTCATTATACTGAATAAACCAGCTGTCTTGCAGCCTATACTCATACCACACTACAATCTTCTTTTTGTTAAATAATAATAATAAAAAAAAAACAAAGGGATCACTAATAGTTCTTAAGTAAGGAACTCATATACAAGCAGGTGAAGTACAGAAGGCTGTATATATTGGTGTTCATTACAGTTTTTTACTCTATGGATAAGAGTGACTAATTAGGGATATTCAGTTTTGGCAGAACACAGAAAACAGTAACCTGACTTGGATGGCCTGTGCTTGTAAAGACTTTAACTGATATAGTATACTGCATTATGTAAATATGGATATAAAGCTGAGGAACAAATATAAGCTAGCTACTAGTCTTGCACAGCAGAAAGAAAGTTTTTAAAGCAATGTACGTAAAATAGAGGCAATGGCTATTTATATACTGTATCCAAAATGGCTTGGCATAGAAAAGATTGCATTATTCAAGGAGACTACTAAGGCCTTTTGTTTATTCTTCCAAACAAAACCATCACATAAACAATACTCTGCTGTTTCCAATCTCCCCCTCCCTACCAAACACTGCAGCTTTTAAAATTACAGCTCAAAAATACATCCTTATCTTATTCAGCTTTATTCACACATACACACACACACCCCCACTATGGTGATAGGGTTAGTGCAGAAAAAACATCAATCTGACTTAAAAATAAAATAAAAAAAAGAGATGCAGCTCTACACAGTCTAGAAAGTAGCAAAACTCCTCTCTTTTTAAACAGCACCTATGCCACAATGCAGGTTTCAACTTATAATGGGAGAGCAGCAACTAAGAGCGACACCTCCCTTAGGAGTGGTGACTGAACTCCAAGTTATGAAATCAAACAAGAAATACAGCTTTTCATGATTGCAGAGCTTCAGACAAACAGCAACGCTTTCTTCTCATCCTTCTCTGCAGGGCTACGGGCAAGCCCTGCCATTATATAAGCTGCCCTGGTGTTCATTACAATTCACGGCAGCAGCCAAGCGGTGGGGAGCACAGGCCGACCTATGGGTGCAAACTCCCACAGGAGGCAAACAAACATAGACCCCGGTTTTTGGCAGTTTCTTCTAAAACAATTGACACACACCTTTTGAAATGAATATTTAAATTGAATGGTGTTGTTGCAAGAATCAACATGTCTACTTTGAAGGGAGGGGGGAGACCAAAAGCACTTCAGTGGAGAGCGCTGGCATTTGCCTTAATACATAAATGACTTGGACTTTTTACTATAAATAACCAGAACTGCAGACCGAGAGACTTGGCCAGTGACGAACAGCTTCTCTCTAATGAGGCTGGTGGTAGATGAGCCCAAAAGGGCCTGCTAACCTGCTGCTCCTACTGCGGCACCACATCTGCGTGCACAGTCACATGGGCTCTGTTCATCCCCTACATATGTTTCTTATCATATGGTCCTGTACATGTGCACCACTCCCAGAAGTTACATGCATGTGTGATGAAGAAAGTCCAGTCATGGTAATAAGGCAAGTTTCGTATTTGCTTCATTAGGACAATAGAGAAAAGAGGAGAGTAATCAGTTATGAAATACACTGAAACTCTTTACACATTTCAAGTGAAAAAGTCCTCCTTGTCTCTCCTGTTTTGAAAATACGGGAGAAATAAGGCAAGGTCTTTTATTTTATAAGCTTTAAGATTTCAGAAATATTTTTTGTTATTTCTATATTGTGCATTTCATACAGAGATTTCTGATTCTGCTGCAAAAGTATTTCCTATCAGCATTTGGTTTCTTACTCATCTTGGGAGTGGGCTAGAATTTCTCACTTCTTACAGGAGTTTCTTGTGCTAGATTGAAAGTCTTGAGGAAGCTGACACACTTGCTCATCTAAAACTGGATAACAGGACTCAGGTGTTGCTAACACAGTTAAGCATCCGGCTGAGAACACAGCCAGTTGATGGGATCAGAAATCCACTGGGAGCCTTACCTGAAGGGGAAACAAGGTGAAAAATGGATATCAAAAATGAAGAGAGCTGCAGCTAGGGCAGGGAGGAGGACTATGCTTCTCCTGCTCTCTGGCTCTGAAGTAGATCTTTGCTTTTATATGGTATGCCTAGCCTCAAACAACACGTCCTCTCCTCATTCCTGCATACCAACCCATGATCGCATTATGCTCCCCTCTCCCTCCATGCTGTCACCTCTCCCCCTCTGCTTCTCTGGAGAGCCTGAGGAAGAGGTTCTGCACATGGCATACTCCTCCTGGCATCCTCAGGCTGCTCTCCATAATGCTGAAACAGCAAGAGTCAGCCCTGTCTACAGGAAGATTAAGACATATTATAGAAAGTCATTTGGGAAAAAGAAAAAGATAAAAGATGCTAGATGTGTTTGGTTTGTTTTTAAAAGCCCAGGTGGTTCCTTGTCTCCGTGAAAACTTCATATGAGGACTGTACACGCAAAGTAAAGGGAGACAGTGATGTTTCAAACAATTGCTTTGAACAAAATAAAGCAGCAGTAGTAGATTGCCTATACTATAAACTATGTTTTTTTCAAAATGAAACAATCCTTCAATACTGACACCATCATCTTGGATAAACGATGCTACCCTAACTGGATAATCAACTGAAACAAAAATAGAGCCTATCACACCATCAGTTTTTAAAATCAGAAATACCCTCTGATCTCAACGAGGCATTCTACTGAAAAGATAATGGGACCCAATATGGGCCAAGGGAAGTACTTAATAACTTTCTCATTTTTCTACTATAGACAAGGAATCACAAAACAGTTCACTCAAATCCAAGAGAGAAATAGCATGCAATTTGGAGCTTGATTTCATTATTGATCAGTCAGTAAATAGAATTTATTTATACCCCATTTGATGCAGTTCACGAAAACCTTAGAAGAAGATTCTCCCCAATTTACTGCAACAATCAACTGACAGCATTTCTGTTGATTTCAGATACACCGTATTTGACCCAGCACAGTAATAAAACAGTGGCAGACTCTCTACCTGAGAGATGTCTTACAGACCACTACAGTATTTCACAGGCTTCCTCACTCTGTATCTGGCTGCTACAAACACAACACTTTGATCCTGAAACTTTGTTAAGTAACTCCCACCATTAGGTGGAAGGGAAGAGTTTATTTTTCCAAGTTGCAGAATGTCTCTCTCTAGCAGTAGAAACCATTCAGAATGGCATGCTGCATGGCACCGGGCTAAATCTCCTACTGCCACTAACGGCACCCAGCAAAAGAATTCGGGAACCCTCTCCTATTCCTATTTCTTTGTAATCATGGAGATTGTCACCAAGTCCTACTCCTTTTTAATATACCTAGCCTATCCAAAAGCAGCTCACATAACATTGTATTTTTTAAAACTGTCCTTTAGTATGTTTTTTGGCAACTCCTCATTTGGCTAGATTCCAAATGTGTCTCTCTTCTCCCCTCCCCAAAGAATGGGAGCCATTTATCCAAGAACAGACATCAGTGAGCTAATGACTTTGCGAACGGATACTGAAATCTTCATGTAGTTTCTCCCCTCTTTAAAAAACAGACACACAGAAATTATAGGAAGCCCGAGTAAGTTTGGGGAAAAAAAAACTTCACAAAGTGCATATTCTAGGTCCGCTGTTTTCAGTGTGCTTGCAGTTTAGACAGGTCCTAAATATCCAATAAAACATCTTACACAATGACATGCATCAAACAGAGAATCTGTTGAAGCTGCAAGTACTCTGCAATGACCCTTTTGCCTCATTTCTCAGCCCAATGAGATTAAACTCTTTGTTCTTTCAGTCCTCACTCACTCATTTTTATCTTCAGAGCAAGGATTTTCATGACACAGGGGCAACATTCCCTCTGGTTACTCTGGATCTTTAGTCAAAGTCAGTCTAGCTCACATCTATATTCAATAGATAAATGCAGTTGAGTCACAAATTCTCACTCTTACTAGTATTTAAACAGTTTCACAGTAGATAAAGTGGATTCAAGCTACAGGGCTTTCAAAGATATTTGAGTTTAAAAAGAGCATTTCAACTACATAGGCATGGATTCTTTTCAGCTAGAGTTCTGTTGCATGTGGCATAAATTACAAGGCTTAAGAGATGATGTTGCTTACTTGTAATATCAACCTCAGCATTTGCAAGTGGAGGCAGGTTAGGTGAGGAAAAGGCATTGAAACTCCCAGCATCCACCTTAGTCACCCTATTTCCCCTGTACAGTTTATTATAAAAATACAGGCACACCTGCAAGACAAGTAAAGAAACAGGTCTATGAATAAGCCAGTAATTAAAAGATTCAGTAGATAAATACTGTAGTCTGTTCTTTATAAAGTGTTTTCTAAATCTTTAAAGCAACTCAGAGGCTAGTAGATGTTTACAACTCTTACCCTTTCAAAAAGAGCTGGCACATCTGTCACACATTGGTTTAAGAATTTAAGAACAAAACAAGTTAAGAGCTAACTAGTTTCGTAATCTTCTCATGAGGCATAGTCTAGGAGACAGCAAATTTGCCCAAGTCCACTTTAGATATAGAGGAAAGAAATTGTGGACCTTTTAATAAGTTCATCAGTTATATCTAAATTCAGAGCCCAAAACCTTAACAAAAGGCCTAGTGAAAATGAGGATAACTTTCAAAAGAGTTACCACACATACATAATTAGGTTCCTTCTCAAGTCCTTAAAGTTTGTCAATTAGAATTTGAAAGAAAAAAGATACCTCAAAGTTCCTATTAGTTATGAAGATCTTGGCCGGTCAGCTATTGCTGTTGTCTTATAAGAACTGGCTTTGGGAGTGTGGCAGAAGTGAAATGAGGGGTAACCTGACCAGTTTTCTCTCTGTTTTTTGGGTGGCACAGCACCAACATCTTTAAAGAGAGAGTGCTGAGACCACGAAGGAACTTCCAACATTCATTAGGTATATAGAACAGAACAGAATAGAACATCATATCATCCTCCACACTTCAGTCTTCAGGAACTAGAGCTAGAAGACACTCCCCTACCAGTTCTAGAGCAACTTTAGAACTTCAAAGCAATTTTCAGTTAAAAAACTGACTTACGTGTTTCAGATCCCACATATTTGCAAGGGAACCTCCTTTTTCAAGTCTGCTGCAAGCTACGTTTCAGACTTCATAGCCTTTATAGATTGTATTTGGGCAAAATGCGATCCGAATCCTGAGAAAACAGGATGTGCTTTGCCATGCAAGCGCCTGTTACCTTAGTAGAATCTATTTTATCTTCCTGTTTAAGTGCAATTCCTTACTGCCTACCGGATATCTTGAGTATGTAAGTACGTGTCCTGGCTAGAGGGAGAAAAGCAGCTTTTGAGACAGTCTTCACAGGCAAACAGACCTCAGGAATCACGAACTGCCCAGCAAAAAGCAGTGCCCCCAGAAGGTTGGCTCGGCCGTCATTCTGCAATTCATATATGGGCACCTGGAGAGCAGAGACCGAAATTACACCCTGTCCCTTATGTAAAGCCTACGCAGCAGAAAAAAAAAAGAGTCCAACTTAAGCAATATAAATACATGAATAATTATGTAACAATGATTTATGACAAATGAAGTTTCCTTCTTCATCCAAACTATTTCAGATTGCAGCAGATGGCAGGGTTTCCCTCTGTGCTTAACAGACTTCTATAATTTCAGTGCTTAAAAGCTAATATAGAGATGATTCTAGTGTGATCAAGCAGATTATAAGAATGATTCAGTAAAAATATAAAAAATAGAAAGCTGGCATAGTTGAAGTGACTGAGCACGGGAGAAGTGATTGTATAGAGGAAAAAGCCCCAGATCATATAGAACCGCCACTACGGGCTTCACGACAGCTCTCTTGCACCACCTTTCCTCATAGTATAGAAAAACTGAGCCAGCAGATTATTACTGACAGAAAAGGACAAAATTAAAAACAGAAATTTGGTCTGCTGAGTGGTGACTTCCATGCCTTTTCAGATTGCTTCTTTATTAGCAGAGTCAGAGCTCCTTTCAGCAATGAAAAAAAATCACATGCTCCATTGCTAGATCATACATCTGGCAGATCTCCAAGCCAAAAAGAAAGTAAAACCTTGAATATGATGTACCACAACTAGTCTGCCTCACGTCAAGACAGTAAGTAGGAGCCTACTCCTTCCTAGACTTTTGTATTTCTGCTTCAAATAGACCACATGTGAAAGGGAAGTTATGAGATGGGGGGAGGGGAATTTTACAGTGCAATGTTTCATCTCTCTTTTGTGATTAGAGCTGTATTATATGCTCAAGCAAGCTATTCTAGTAAGACAACCCCTCCCCCTCAGACAATATGCAAAGGGCTGATCTCCAGCTAAGAGAATGAAAATTAATAAGTGTAGTCTTTAGAGGAAAGGAAACAGACCATGTTAGATGGTTTGTGGAACAGAAATGATCAAAAATGCACCTAATGCTTAGAGATTATTAAAAAAACGATAAAGAATGCAGCAATGAGTAACATAAGACAGGATAAAAACTGATGAAGTAAAAAGTAATAAGCTTCAGGGCTTTAAAAGAAAAAAAGACAGCTAACAACCACCAGTCAGCCACCTGAGGCTGGAAAGATGCTTCTCTTATAAACCGATTAATACACAATGGCCAATGACAGGCTCTTATATCTTTCTCTGAAGCATCTGGCCCAGCCATAATGAACTACTGGTATGATTTGGTACAGATTTGTAAAGCCATTAATGATAAAATTATGGGGCAGATCCTCAGCTGGTGAGCCTGTCAATTCTTACTAATTTCTGTCAGCACTGTGACCATTCATCCTGGCCAGAGGCCTGTCCTGCGCCACTAAACTATCCAGCGATACTCAGGATACTGCCTAGTTTTGCAAGCAAAAACCAAAAATGAGGCTTCTGCTTTTAACTTCAAATTAAGTCCATTACCTGAGATCCTGTCAGAACAACAGTTTTACCCAGGTTCTCACACATGAAAGATAAGGCTGAAGCTGTATAGGCCATGGTGTCAGTGCCGTGAAGGATCACAAAACCATCGTACTTTTCATAGTGCTCCTGGAGACGGAAAGACAGTTTTCACATTGTTGGAGCAATGCACTGGCATCAGCAAGTGAAGTACATACTGCATTACCTTCACTCACACAAGCAACAGCATCATACTTTAAAGGGTACTACACGCATAATTCCTCCTAAAGTTATCCTGTTTTCAGTTTAAATACAATTAAGGGTTAATAGGACGCTAAGCACTAGAGCCAGTAATTCTAATTATGGAACAGTCAAAGAGATTCTTCTGTGTATACATATTAATGCAGCATTTTAAAACCAGAAGACTGCTAATTAAGAAAAGCTTAGCAATGGCTTTAAACAGGAACGTTAACATGTGCAAATTAGTCGTGTAGTCTGATTCCTTGTTGCTGCTTTTACTTTAGGGATTACACCACTTACAGGAACAGATTAGGCAAACCCAGGCTATCATAACATATAGAAAGAACAGTCCATTTAATCCGGGTGGTAGACAAGAGAGGCAAATCGCCAGTGTACGAGTGCCCTCTCCTGTTGAAAAGTCATCCTTTCTGTAGCAGTATGTGCCTTCTGCACCAAAAGAGGCGAAGAGGCTTCTTGTTTGTTAACGTACAGGCACTTGCTGGTTTTTGAGAAGTCCCTCAGACTATCAAGCACGTACAGATGGAAAAAGGAATTTTATAGTAACTTTAACCTACATACAATTCCACACAGGAGGTTTTTTTAATGCAAAGCTATGAATTGCACAGTTCATCTTGTTGGAATAAAGTCATTTGCTGGCTTTTGGAGGAAAAAGGAATTGGTTTCTCTATTTTAAGAGTGATGCAGAGAGACACTGATGTCTCTAATGTAATTCAGTAATATGGAAAGGATTACACAGAAGTCTAAGCAGACAGGTGAAGTGCCAGCGTGAGGAAAAAAATGAGGTTTGCCATAGAATTAAACAATTTAATTAAATTTAATTAAAATTAAATTTAATTACACTTCTTATGGCACAGTAGGCACACACACTTGGCATCTCCTGATAAGGTCACCTCCAAACTCACCCGCAAATTTCTACTTGTCCTTTTGCTATTTCTTCACTGATACTCGTGCCTACATGTTGCTACCTAGTGGAAGTTTCAGGGGATTTCTGCTTATCTTTGACAAGTTAGCCAGCAGAACAACAGCCAGTGTTGCAAGATCTTTCTGCAGGCCAAACTAGAGCATGATGCAAAAAGCATGTTGCAGTGATTCCCCAACGCAGCAACAGTATCAGTAAGTTTCAAGAAGGGCTAAGATTACAGAAGTAGCCACTTGTCCTCTCTAACTCAATCAGTACACTCATGGATATTTTCACTCGTACGAACCTTATTAGATGGGAAAGAACATGGCTTGGTTTACGCTTCATAATATAAAAGATCAGGCTAGCAATTAAGGAAGTGTCTTACAGAAACATCTTAGAATGTTTCAGCCTGGAAAGTCATCAGCTCTTAACAGCTGTGCCAAGTATGTGTCCAAGATGAACACACAGTCGCAGTGTCTATACATAAGCTGGACAGTTGAAGGGATTCTTCCCCCCTTCTCTGCACTTTTCACTTGGATTACACAAACTGGGTATTTGTGTATACAAAGAAGATGCATTCTGTGTACAGGAAAGAAACACTTTTTTTGTAATAAAACTAATGTGCCATTAAGGAAGAAATGTAAATTCCCTCTTGTTCACCATGGGATTGCCTCTTTCTACTCTTGGCCCTGGGCTTTTCCCAGCTGTACCCCTGCTCCACCCTAGGGACTCTGCACCTATACACCAATTCTGGCTCTTCTCTGCCCTGACAAGATGCATGCAATAGGAGGAGCATCACCCCTAGTTTGGTGGTTTCACAATTAGAGGACCTAAAGGTGAAAGACTGCTACCTGAATCTTTAGCATCACTCCCTGCATTATTATACTGTTTGCATTCATTATTATAGCTTGGTTGAAGAAGGAAATTTACACTATAAAGCCCACTATTGCAGAGTGAGCAGGAGCAGAATAGCAACATCTTACTAGGCCCATGGTTATTTATTCCTAACAGCTATGCATGAATTCCTGGTGTGAAGTATTTGAAATGTTTCACATGTCTACTTTCTTAAAAGCACACAGCTAAGTTCAGACACGGGGACGGGGCAGAGAAATGCTGATTTTTTAATCTAGAGAAGGATGTAATGAATTTATCTATACATGCAGAAATATCTAGGGCTTTAAACATTTCCCAGTGTGGGAAACCTAACCATGATAGTGCTTTTTCTACTGGCTGCAAAGCCAAAACTAGTCAAGTTCATCTGTGTCCAGAGTAAGAAAAGCATAAAAAACATGAAATTATTTTCTACGTCAATAGCCAACTATTAAGCTATTTGAACACTCAAATGATGTGTAACCAAGCAACCTTCAATCAAGTCACCTACACCAAAAGATTTTATTCAACATTTTTGGACAGTGAATTTAAGTCAGTGTTTTAGAGTTATCAACTTACATACTTATTCAAGCATAGTTGCATTTTTTTCTATTTATTTTCTTGTACAGAATTATGACATGGCTTATCATTGCAAGACCTAGATAGCTTTAATGAGTTTGACACATTTTCAAAAGGAAAAAAATTTCAGCAAGCCTTGCAAGCACAGTACTTGTTATTTTGCAAGTAACTGAGGAAGGTACATAACATTTACATTTTAAATAAGTGTATACACATGGCACTACTGAATTGTTTTATCTTGCTAAGTATAGTAGATATACAGCTGGCTTTGTTTAAGCAACATATGAATTCTTATTCCACACCATAGTACCTCAAGTTTTCTTGCAATTTTGGCCCAGTCCTCTGGTGTCATGTTGGAAGAATCAAGCAGGGGTGAGAGCTCCAGAATTGTGTAAAAAATTCTTTTGTTTTGCTTAGAGATACTACAAAGAAAGAGAATTGGGGAAAAAAAAACCAAACAACTTAGAGCGAATATCAGCCCACTTCTGATATTTTCTCTAAATCAGTAGTTTTCAAACTTTTCCTCCCCATGCCCCAAGACTATGGCAAAAAATGGTCTTAAATTTGGAACTTTTAGTTCCAAGTTTAGAAGTTCATGGCTTTATGTGGTTTAAAGCACAAATCTCTAAATTTAATTTAATAACAAATGTAATTTGGGAGGCAGAGAGGGGCTGGCAAAACTAATGACAGAAAAGGAGAACCAGGACTTACTTTGTTTAAGTTTGGAACTGAGTTTTAACAACAGTTGACATGAAGCCTTAAGGTTTAAAAATGCTTCATGACCTTTCGAAAGAAATCTATAAATCTCCCAAGGTTTATAGGGAGTCAACAGAAGAGCTGCGACAACTTTTTGATCCTTTGATAAATATAAACAGGTATCTTATAAATAGATACTCTCTCCTGACAGAAAGAGTATATCTTCCCTTAAGAGTCTTATGACTAGGATTCATTTTTGTGGCCTTTAGAAGATCCACTCTTCTCAGGTTCTCTGACCTCAGATTTCAGAAAAAACTCTCTTGGTTATTTAAGATCTTCAAGTAAACTGTTGCCTTTGCTAGTAATAGGCTAACTTTGTAAAACACCAGTCTCAGCCTATTAGGCCTGTTGTCACCTTGTTATGAAAGATTACTATGCAGTACCAGCTGTCTCTTGTTATGATGTGGAGTTTCAGCACGTGATAATGGCAAAGATCTTAAAATACTGGCATAGGTTGAAAAAAGAAGCCCCAGGACTATAAACAACTCACCGGCGATCAATTATTGGCCACTGAACAAGTGCAACCTTGACAGCTGGGAAAAGACTGCTCTAAGTACAAGAAAAACAAGAGAAAGCAACTATGCAATGGGAAAAAAAATCTAAAACCAAAACAAAAACAAACAGTCAAGCAATAGGATAAAGAACCTGTGGGGCTGAGGAATGTAACACTTTCAAACACTGTGCAGTGTGTAGCCCAGCAGATGGAGACCAAAGATTAAGAAGTGTCTAGACACTCAAACATCTTACAAAAGTACCCCATCCCAGATTCTGAGGGGACATACAAATGCAATGATGGCTACGGAATCACAGCGGGATTGTCCTAGCTCTCAGCATGCTGTCTGCGCTTCCTGCCTACCACGACTATGGGTCTCCCTTTCTCCACCTGCCTGCGTCAAGAAATCTGACTCTTCAAAGACCTTTGATTTGCCAGCCAAATGGACTGCATGCAGAGCGTGCGTTTTACCCCACAAAACATGCACATTCTCCACATTTCTAACCTCTCAGAATAAATTCCACTACTTATAAATTCAACTTGGCAGTTAAGATTCGGGGTAATAAAAGAACCCTACCACTAATATTTTCTGCTACCTTTCCAAAGCCTGGGAGAGGACAGAATACCCACCATTTTCACCCATTCATACGTTAGTTGGAGTATGTTCCTATTTAGCAATGCAGTGGCAAACAAGCAGCTAACAAAGAACCACCACTAGCGGGTCCACTCTGCCTTTTCTACTCACTCTTCCAGAAAGAGCCACTTGGACGTGTTTAACAGGATCATCTTCAGAGCATTCTCAATGCTTTTTCACTGCCCGAGGATGATGGGAAGTTCCCTGCCAAGTGTAACTGTGGTAGATACTTCAACATTTACACTGGAAGACAGTCAAAGGCTATAGAACAGACCAGGATACTGTATGGATGTCTAAAAGTTCCCAAAATAAGGTGCTTAGAGCACAGAAAAGTTGATTTCCTTCCCTCAGCATTCGCAATAGTGTTTTTTTCCCACTTGCTATTCTTGTGTATATTTATAGCAATATAAAATATGGAAAAAACAAGAGTAAATTATAAATTCATCAGCTAATAAGATCTGCAAACTCACTCTCCTTATGAGGCCAGCCAGACAGTTGCGAACAGCAGAGAGAACATTTAAACAATATTTACTTTTCGTTCATAACCTACTGATATACTGTACCTAAGAAGTTAGACTTCATATGAAAAATTGCATAGTTGGATATCACATTTACACACACTAAGAGTAACTTTGGAAGTCAGTTGAAAATCTGTGAAAAGAAAGCTCCATTGAGGATGTGCTGTTTAAATAAAACACAACATACCGACACCGGAGACCAGCCTAGTCTACGACTTTAGATGGAGGTCATATTGTTCCTCTTACATCGAGGTTATGACAGAGATATACAAAGTTCACAGAATACTCCTATTTTCTCCCCTCAGAAACTCACAATATTTCTCAACTGCCTAGTTAAAATATCACTCAGCTAGCACAAAAGAGAAAATGGCAAGTTGCCATGACTAACCTCCAGAAATGGCACTCGGCAGTGCCAGGGAAAAAAAAATTGTTTTTTAAACCACAGTTTTTCATGTGAATGATTGTTTTAAGCTTTTGTGTTCTTCACGGAAAAGATGTGTCAGGAGAAGTATATTTAGGTCTCAAATGGGTATATGAGTATAGTTTTGTTATATTTCAAATACCTTAAAGAATTTAAAAATTATTCAGTTACAAGCACGATATCATAAAAAAAGCTCCTTTTTTCTTAGTATAACCATTATATTTAACACAAACTGTTATGTTCACATCAATACTATTCCACTGGGCATACATTTCTTTTCTCTTTACCCTTCTTTCTGCCATCTGCCTTTTAAGTGGTTACTTTTAAAAGCTTTACACAGAGACAATACAAAATACAAATAAATTAATAAACCTTACATTTGCTTTGTATGTCCTGATTCTCTCCTTAAAGATGAAAGAATATTCTGTTTTACTCTTATAGCAAAACACTATAGTCCCATTTATTTTTTAATGACTGTTTAAAACAGCCTTTGTGCAAAGTTAACATGTTTACAGGGGTACAGTCATTCATCACAGCTGAGGAATACCTCAAATTAGCATACTGCCCTCTAAATAAAACCTATAAGCTTATTAATCATTGCCCAACAGTTAAGAAGCAATGCAGATTAATTATAAGTCCATCGCTTATTATCATAATGTTGCATAAATTTGGGAAAGACAAATCAGCTTTTAGGGTTTTTTAAAAGCAGGCAGCCTGCAGAATTAAAGAACGAGGCCTATTCAGGGACGCATTAATTAGATGCTACTTTTTCAGACATATGCTGAAGATAATTCACACAGAGCTGAATATACAGTTTTTTCTTAGTTTCTATAGAATATTTGTATGTTTGCGCAGTAGAAAATTATATCCCGAACAAGAAAAATGCAGGACTAAGATGCCCAGAATGGTTACTTATTGCCTAATTTGAAACTTATTTCTCAAGCAGTTGTAGGACACTTCATTGCAAATATACCAAAACAGACAATTTCTATCATGCCAGACATAGGCTTTTTCTTTTTAAGTCAATATAAGCATTTTTGCTAATCTCTTAATGGATTCTTCACATTAAATGTTTGGAGATGTAATTATCTGAAAATTAACAAGATACTTCCTAACCCTACCTCTCTCCAGGAAAATGTACTTACGGGAGCACCAGTGTGTTATCTGGAAATTCATGGAAGTTGTTCAGCTTTGTTTGCTGGGCATATGCCTCATCGTGTAGCATCGGCATTGTTTTCAAGCTGCTTACTAATTTATTGGCCTCAGGAGCAAGTCCTTAAAAATAAAGAATAAAGCAAGTGAATAAAAGAGCAGGGATGGAAGGAAAAGAGTGCCACAGTAAGGGGGGAAAAAGTCAGGTTACACAGCTGTTTGCCCATCCTTCCAAATTAAATTTAAACAGTCTATTGCCAGTTTAAGAATGTGAAAACCAAACAGAACCAATAGATCTCTGTGCAGTTATTCTTGACTTGAAATAAATAAGTATTTATTTAAAAGAAAGAATGTTGCAAATCTCCTCCATATCAAATATTTATGGTTTACCTATTTTTAATTGTTGCTTGTGTACAAATACCCATCAGCAGTAGGGGCAGGAAGCCAATTTTTGCAACTGTAGCAAAAAGCTATTATTCTCTTTTATATTTGCCATAGCTATTCTCTATCTAGTGGCAGAAGACTTACAGAACACTGAGCGTATTTTGTACTACAAAGTTCTGCTGGTTTTGCCTAAGCTTCTTAACCTGCAGCAGTATTGGCACAAACAGCAAGGTACTAGTACGACTGTTGGAAAGCTGCATGTTATGTTTCAATGCCAATGGCAATACCATTCCCAGTGGGAGTGTGTGTGTGTGTGTGTGTGGGGGTAAGCAAGCTAAAACAAACCCCACAGTAGGTACAGTAGGTATTGAGCATTGACAGATCAGAGACAAAGATATATATTTCTACAAAAACAAAGTCATCTCAGCTTTGAAGAAGAGTCTTAAATGCTAAGTGCTCTAATCACTCACCCTTGAGTGGGTACTTTCCACCAGCAGGTTTAGGACTGAACACGTCAACTGACAAGAAGAGGGGAAGGTGCATAAGCTGCCAAATAGAAAAAATCGACAGCGTGGATGCACCGTAAGCTCTGCTCACCTTCTCCCTGCCCATGATGTTGTCTTTCTCTCTGTGGCAGGGGACCTTGAACGGTTAGGGCTTAAAGTTGCCCAAGTGCATTTAGTGTGTGCTGAATGGGCAGGTGTCCTGTTTACAAACAGGTATTTCAAAGGGAATCTGCATGTCACTCTCTGTTAGCCAGAAAGGCACCTAAATTTTTGATGTTACAATCCTCAACATTATAGAGCTGAGTTCATTTGTGAATCTAACTTGCAACTCGCCTCCCAATACCCTGTTTCAGGAAGGGCAGCAACAGTCCTGGTGTCCGGAGCCAGAAGTCACCCCATTTTCCTGAAGTCTGACTTTTTGAAATGTTTTTCATTCAAGGAACTTCCATCAGACGTACATCCTTCTGGACTTCAATATTCTACTGGCATTACTGTCCAGTTCAGTTTAATCTCAGTGAATACATTTTGGACTACCTCTTCAGACAGTGAACAAACTCTCAAACTTTGTTATTCAACTTCTGCTAGTTCTAGTTATTCCTAATTTGAGGCCAGGTAATTCTCTCCTACTTCCTGGTTCTTCTGTTTGTTAAAGAACAATTCTTATCCAACTTAGCATCTGTATGTTTTTTCACCTTCAAACAGTAAAGTTTATTTAAAATACTCCAAAACACAAAGAGTATTTTCAATAAGATTTTCTATCTTTTTCTATTTACTTTCCAAAGTGATGGAAAAATCCTTAAAAACTCCCTAATCTCCCTCCTGGCTTGCCTTAAATGAAGTAGCAGGCCTTTTCATAGCCTACTTTCTCACAGGAGAGCACTAGTGTTTGAGTAGCTTTGTTTGGATTCCTGCCAGCATACTTTGTTCTACAAAATATACTTAACACGTTTTCAAGCTTTGGATGTTTCATTCATTCAGCTATAATCCCTGCATTTCCTATTAAGGATGTTCCTATCTTAGTCACAAATGACCACTTCTGCGCTTGGGCATAGAGGTATTTTGGCTCCGAAATGCAGCCCAGTTTCAAGTGTTTTCTGATTATTCTTCTGTTTTTCCAATGCTCATCTTGCTCTGAATATTGACAATGGATTAGACGGTTTATTTTTTTTGTATTTGCCCCAGAAACCAGAGAGCTGATGTACATTAACATTCTTAAACCTCTTCTCTATAAATGGGGATTACTCATTTCTTAATCACAAATCTGTCACGATTTTTCTGTAATTGCTTGCACTGAACTTAAACCTTCTTTTATTAAGGCATTCTGCAGATCTATCCAAGATGACCCACTTACAACCTATGCAGTCCCCTAAAAGCATTCATGTTTAGCAGTGTTTTGTACCTTACAGCTTCAAGAAGCAAACATGGGGGAACTCAAGTGCAACTGTTTTAAGAACACTTCCACTTCATTATGCATGGAAAACATCTTTTGTGAGCCAAGCTTGTTAACAAAGTATTTGAAGCAACTTCACCCCTGCAGAGAAGAGGCAGGCTGTGCAACTTGTCCAAATAGCTCTCACCAACTTCTGTCCTTTCCCTCTTTAGCTGGCCAACCCCAGCATCACAAAGCAGACGGACAAAGGCAGAACAGCAAACAAGCAACTGTGGCCAAGGAGAACAAGTATGGTTCTGTCTCATCTACAGTCAAAGACTGTGCTCTTCACTCTGGTGCTGTAGATAACACACTTATAGCTACTTGCCAATCAAGATATCCTATAACCTGTGCTGCAGCTGACAACAGTGAGCTGAAGGCTGATGCAGCTATGCCAGCGGGGCTCTGCACGCAAGAAACCACAGGCCTTGGGGAGAAGGAGCATACTCTACATCAGCATGCTGAGGTCATCATCCCCAATCCTAACAAACTCTCCATGCAGAGGAATACCAAGGACTTTGCTAAACCAGTTTTTACCTATAGGAATACGAATACAAATAGCAGATACATCTACGGTGCCAGACCCCAAAAATAACGACTACATTTTGCAAAGGCAGAAAAGGAGGAAGTGTTCTTCAAAACACTCATTTCTGCAGCTGTACTACCTCAAACTTTCAGAAGTGAGGTGCATAGGTTTCAAACAGAAAAAAGGTTTGCACTACAGCAGCCAGTCCTTTGGCAGCCTAGGAAAGACAGATAATTAACCAAGATACCCAGGCAGACTCTACTCCAAGATAAGTAATAGTTCTAAGGGGATTTAGTTCTTTTATTTGTTGGGTGCTTTTTTTCTTCATATTTCAGGTAAAAGCTAGGAAAGAGATCCAGCCCACAAGCCTGAGGAAAAGATCTTCCTGAAGGCACCAGCCAGGAGGAACACAAGCACAAACTTGATGCAAAGATTAGTATCACAGTAACTTCACTAAGCAGTGCAGTAAGAGTCTCTTTCTGAAATGAGCTACTGATAAGCCAAAGGAGGCTGGTGTAGGAGGAAACAAGTAGGAGGAAGGAGAAGGAAGAAATTTTAAAAATGCACTGAAATGGCTTATTTGACACTAAAAACATGAATACTGAGAGAGTCTGCTTGTCACCCAACTCACACAAGCAGAAACAGACTATCCATCCTCTGAAAATGACTCCTGCACCAGTAAACTGTAGGTGTGCAGAAAGTCCAACAGGTCCCAGACACACTGGAGTTGTCACACGTGCACAGGTCAACTGCAGAACATCTGCAGAGTTTTTCAATCTGATCTTGTGACGATAAATAATCATGCCATACATGCACAGTGAGCCCAGGGAATGTGATCGTTATCAGTCTTGTACATGGAGGCAGTTCTGCACAGGAACATATTCCTTGCAGAACACATTAGGCCTATCGAAACTGTCTGATTTTTAAAACGAAACTATCTTCTCCCAGCAAATGGAAAGGCCATAGAAAAGCTTGTAAGCTTAGATACAAATTGGGTAGAAATGTACCTTGATCCCTTCAACTTAAGCAGTTGCTGCTCTGAAAGGTTTTATGTAGCTCAAGGAAGTTATTTCTGTTGACCTTGCTTGAAGTAAAACACTTTAGTTCCAGGTATGGTTGTAAACAGGCACTTTCTATTCATTAATTAAAAAAAGTGAACATCTATTTTTTTTTCCCTTTGAAACATGCTGCCTTTCCCATGCCCTTTCACCAGCTTCTGTCTGAACACTAAAGACTGCCAAATATTCCGAAAGAGGTACTCTGGCTACTCTACTGCTAGATCTACGTATAAAAAGCAGGTTGAAACCCTCACCAGGATGTAACAAGGAAGCATCACTGGATCATAACTGTTATCTTGTTTGCACATGCTTTAATGATTGACACTTGTTAAGTTAAAAAAAGGCATACAAGATGAGAAGAGGTTATGGAGTTCACTTATAAAAGAATGAGACATGTGATTTTAATTTATTTGCTTAGAACAGGTGCTTGGTAAGCTGAGACAACAAAAGTAGGAAATTATTTTAGTATAAACAATGCAGACAGAGAGGAAAGTCACCACATGTCATCTGAAATACAGACTTTTTTTTTTACAATTTTGATAGATTAAACACAAAGATGACAGCCATAAAAAGCAAAGCAGAACAACCCCTTAAAGCATCTCCTCTAGAATAATAAGAATCAGCCAGCCACTGTCTTCAGAGGAGGGATATGTATTAGTCTAGGAAGTTCTGAGGTAAAGCCCCAAGTGTTTTAATCCTACAAATGAGTAGCTGAGACTGTATTTCAGGCAGGGGCTTGAAATCCTGTAGTAGGGACCAAGTACCCATGCTTCTGAACCAGACAGACACAGGCTCTGAAAGCCCTGGGATGCTCCACTGCCTCCCAAGTGCAGGAGGAAGGAAACTGAACAGGTGTTAAAATTGGACTGCCTCCCTCTCCCCCCTGCCCCATACATTACCTTCTTACCCGTTACACCAACACTGGTAAATGCACAGACTTGCAGCAAGTCAGACCTGGCTGAAATCTGTTCTTTTCCCTGGACACATTAGTTAGCTGAGACTTCCGGCATCCCTTGGGATTTGTGCCTACGGAGTGAGTGTCTGGTGATGCTCAGGTACTACTGCAGCCAGCTTCTGGATTTGGGATCTTGGGGTGCTGTTAGGTGAGTTTAGGCACCTACCTGCTGACATTTAGGGGCACCTGGAAATGCACAGCATATATCTGTAGGTACCCAAGAAACTTTCAGGTAAAACACAGGCAGTATACTGAGACATATCAGAGTTCAATTTTGGATTTAAATGTTTTTCAGCTGGTAGGAGGGGGTTTGGCATGTCTCGCCTTTTCATCAACACAAGCCCCACCCTCCCGCGGCAAGGTAAAGCGGAACTCTTCAATGATATCTTGAAGGAAGTCAAGAGCTGGTAGGAGAGCAGCAGAAGCCCGCCCAGAGGCAGGGGAGCACAGGTGCCACGTCTGATCTCGCTCGTAGGCTGCCACACTTGCATCAGCTGCGTCTGTCACTTGAAAATCCTTGACACGGCCACCCCCTCCAACAGCCCACGCTCTTCCCAGTGGGAGCGCGAGGCACATGCTGTCCAGGTAGCCTGGGACGGGGCCTCTTTTGGGGCTAAAAAAAAGATTGCCTGACTGGTACGATTAAGCCGGTTTCGTTTTCAGTGTTCGAAGGAGGGGAGAAAGAACTCATGCTTCAGGAAACACATTGTCCTCTACCAAAGCCCGCTGCAACTAGCTGCGGGGCTCGCTTGTCAGAAGCATGCCTATCAGCTAAGCTACCGAAATAACCAGCTGGTAGGAAGAGAGGACTAACGGAAAGCACATGCCCATGCGGCAACCATACCAGTTACGAGAAACCCAGGGATGCTGAACCGTAAACGGCGCCTGGGAGAGCGGTCACGAAGCAAGGCTGCCCGCTCGGGAAGCGGCAGCCTCGGGCTCCGCTCGCCAAGCGGCGCATCCCCCAGCCCAGCGCCCTGCAGCACCGCACGCCCGGCCGGCTCCGCGGCGCACCCCGAGGGGCAGCCCGCCTCCGCCGCCCCGCTCCGCCCGGCGCCCCCTCACCCTTGACGTCCTGCACCATGCCGATGGTGCCGCCCGTGTTGATGACCAGCACCCGCGCCTCGGCCTTCGAGCCGCCGGCGGAGGCCGGGGGGCAGCCGGGGCGCTCCTGGGGGCGGGTGCCAGCCAGGGCTCTGCCCAGAGAGCTTGCCTCCACAAGGTGTTTCCCTGCCGCCGGCTCCATCCCGCTCGTGAGGAACCGCTACCTCCCGCCCGCCGGGCCAAAGGGGAGTTATAGGGCGGTTGCGGGGCCGCCCCTTCCCGCCCCGTCGGCTGGGCTGGCAGCGGGGAGGGGCCTGCGCGGGCCGCGGCGCTGCCCCCAGAGGCGGGAAGAGCCGCCATGCCCGCCCTCTGGAGCGGGCTGCGAGGAGGCGGCGGCTGGAGCTCGAGGGCTGCGGGAGGCTGTGAGGTACAGCGTGGGACGGCGGGGCCCCTCGCCCCGGGGGGAGCTGAGGGAGAGGGGTCGGGCCGGGCCGGGGCGAGCTCCAGCGGCACCACCCCTTGTACTTTGCCGCGGGGCAGCGCCAGCCCTGGGGGGAAGTGTCAAGGTCATTCGGGCTTGAAGGAGAAGCGAAGAGCAGCGGCGTGTTTTAGGCCCGGAGAGAGGGGGTGGGTAGGGCCCGGGATCACCCGCGGCGAGAAGAGCTGCGTCGTCCCCTTGCTTTTCCGGAAAGCTCTGGGGGAAGAAGGCAGGAACTTTTCTGGTTCCCTGGCCTCTGAGGTGACTCGTTCATCCAGTTTCTGCTTCCTAATCTGGACCCTCGCCTTCCATCCAGGTTTTCTCACAAGAGATGAAGGAGCTTCCATCTTCAGGCTGCGCATCGAGCCCTGGGCCGCATGGGGACAGACTGGTACAGTGGTGCTGCTGACAGCTGCTGTATGGGACGTAAGGGTTGTGCTGGAAGGGTCTCCTTGGGCAAAGATGAGAGCTGCGGAATAAGTAACTGTTAGCAGCCTGCAAAACCACAACCTATCCAGCCTGATCTCTTAGTTAAATCAAGCATCTATATACCATCCTCTCGTAGTACTATCCCACAAACTCCATTATTTGAGCTTTTGTGTCCCTTTGAGGGTATTCACCCTCAAGGATTGGTATTTCCTGGAAACCTGTGACCACAAAGTGATTCTTGGTACAGCCAGATCCAACATGCAATTGTGAAAGATACTTCTGTTTCTCAACAGTCTTGCCAAAAGTGCTTAGGGGAAAACAAGCTAACGGTCAACAGAGATGCCCAGTTGTGCATGTGATGATACGAGCTCTATCCAGATACCAGCTGAAGAAGAAATGAGAACAAAGACAAGGGGGAAGCTTACTACTTCAGCCTCAGAAGCTCTGAATATTTGTCTGTTTTATCCTGATGATCATCTCTGCTGTTGTTTGCCATATCTGCAAAAAGCTGGTTACCTCCAAGAGCAAATACTGTGATCCCAAAATGGACTTTTTCCATGCAGTAGGGATACTTCAGAGTCTCTGCTGATGCAGAAAAGAACATAGACAAAACAGGTGACAAGGTATACACATCTGCCTCATTTCAGTGCTCCATGAGAAATGGCAGCAATATTATTGCCCATTGCCCTGGTGACGGTAACACTGTGGTAGAATTGTTAGCGTCATCCAAATAGATGGAGCAATGTTGAAATTTATACGGCTATGGAAAACAGTGATGTCTTCCAGTCTTGGAATACCAGCAGTTCCTCCAGTCCTTAGTACTTACAAAGCTGAACTGGTGAGAAAAAAGCTGTTATTTGTAATAAATATCATAATAGAGAGAGTGGTGAATTACCAGTTTAGGGAACAGAAGTCTCACCTCCATCCAGATTGTAGGCTTAACTGAGCTCCAGTTTGTATTTCACCTGTTTGTTACCAACGATGTGCTTTTCCTCCAGCCTCCTGTAACAGTCTTCCTAACTTTTCAGACACACAAGCCCTTCTTCAACTCAAATGCTTCAAAATAGAAGCATTAAGCTTCAAAATTAAATACAGATTTAATGTTTAGTGTCTAGGTAAAAATCGTCAATACACCTGGATTAGAGGGCAGTTTTGCAGGTTAAAGGAAGTGGGGAGGTGTGATGAAAAAGGTGATGTTATAGGTATTTTACAGAAAAAGCTGGAGATGTGTACCTTATAGACTCTGGAACTTGAAGAAATTAATTGTGGGAAGGGGGGAAGAATAAGCTCTGGCATAAAACAAAATTAGTATTAAGCCCTGTATTGGTGCCTAGCTCACATACTGGTTTTGCTTTCTAGAGTCATGTTTGGAAGGTATATGGTAGTTTCTTTTGAGGATCAGGTGTGAGATCAAGCATAAGGAGGCTGAAGTTGGTTTCAAGGAAATCTGCTAAGTCTTGAGGTCTGTTGTCATGAGATTTGTTATTAATGGCCAACTGTAAAGCAAAATTAGTGGAGTAACTAGCTACTGAGGACAGTAACTGCTGAGAAGCACAGTCTGCATGAGCTGAGAACGAGCTGCTGGGCAAGTACCTTGAGGCAAAACATGGAGCTTAGGTGCCTGAGTTACTCAGCCAAAGGAAGGACATGTTTCCCTTATGAAAGTGGGAGGATTTTTTGCTCCAGGTCGTATGGACTTAATTTGTACCCTGTGCTGCAACTTTTAAATGAAATTTAACTCAGTTTCAGGGTAAAAATATCTATTTGGGATGGTCCAAGCAATTTCTTCCGCTTCCAATTTCTATGATTTACTGTTCCAACAGAAATAACTTTTATGCAATCCCTCCAAGTTGTCAATCTCTCTCTTATACTTGGTGGCCCAAAATTTGGTACGGAATTCCAGGTACAGCCTCACAAGTGCCAAGTGGAGGGGAATAATCATTCCCCTTGATCTGCTGGCTGTAATGGTCTTGCTAATGCAGCCCAGCCTGTTAGCTTTCATCGAGGCAAGCGCCCCTTGCCAACTCATAGACTTGTTCATAGGACCCTCAAGCCCTTTTTTGCACAGCTGCTACTTAATTTTTTAATCTCCATCTTGTAGTGATTTATGCAGTTATTCCATCTCAGGTGCAGGATTGTGCATTTGACTTTGCTGAATTTTATGCTGTTCCTGTCAGCCCATTGCTTGAGCTTGTTGAGGTCCCGTCTTGCATTTCAGGTTGGACTATTACTCTGCTTTTAGTTTGTCCCTAAAGATCAGCCAGCTCTCCTGGGCTCCTTTGCACTCCCAAGATATCTTGCCCACTGAAGAAGCTGAAGAAGCCAAAATATGCTCCATTGAAGTCAGAGCCTTTAGTCTACTCCATCTCTTTCTTACTTCTGTTTGTGGAACACGTCCTGTTTGCCTTGCACCCATATGTTCCACAGAACTGATTGACTGAAAGTAGGAAATACTTTGTAATACCTGTTTGCATTTCTGAGTTGCAAGAAGACAAAGAACTAAAGATAGCAGCAACTGTAGCCAACAACTCAGCCTCAGACTCATGGTATCATATACCTAATAAGGCTTGACTAATGTTTGATTAATGCTTAATTTTTAGTTAGTAACAGATGGATTACTTTGTAGCTACAGCATAAATCAATGCTTGTTTATTTGAGATTCATCTGCTGTCTCAGAAAAATCCCCATCGTGACAGTCCCTGCTTCCCCAGTAATCACAGCTGCACATTTTCCTTGAGGGTCCTAAGCGCTGCTGTCTCAGCCACCGCAGCCAAGGCTGCCCTTGACTGTCATTCTCTGACCAGGTCCTTCTTGTTTGTGAGTAGCAGATCCAGGAGAGCATCTCTTGTGTTCAGCCTGACCAGCATGTTTGTCAAAGAAATAGTCCTCAATGTCCATAAAATCTCATGGATTGCTTGTCCCATCTTTCAGATATTGGGGTTGCAGAGTCCGCCATGAGAACCAGGACCTGCGACAAGAGATGACCTCTCCCTAGTTGATGTTCTCCTAGTCCTCCCTAGGCTCCACCAACCTCCTGTCCTTGACGAGGTGGCCTAGAGTAGGCACCAATCATGGTGTTGCTATTGCAGCCCTCACTGTGATCCTGACTAGAAAGCTCTCAAAAAGTCTGTACACTTTAGTCCATAGCACTCTGTGCATCCCTTTACATAGACCGCAAAACCAGCCCCAGCCCTCACCTTCCTTGTCTTTGTGAAAGAGCATCTGCATCTATGCATTGTAATACCTCCTTCACATGAACTCTCCCATAATGTCTCTAATTCCCATATCATCACAACTCTTCAACTGCATACAGACTGCATACAAACTGCATTCAACTGCATACAGACTACTTTCTAGCCCGAGTCCTGCTAACAACACCTGCCACACAGCTGGGTGTTAATCTGCAGAACGTGTTTGCCCCAGCCCACGTCTTTCTCTTTGCCCCGGAGGAACAAGAAAAATGTCACCTGGGCTCCCCTCACCATTGTTGCTCCTAAGAAACAGAAAGTAATTTGAGATTATTGTTTTAGTAAGACAAAAAAAAAAGGCTTAATGCAATGCACAACATAAAATATGTCTGTAAGTGTAAACTGGGGGCTCAGTTCTCCCTAGGTATTGCTATGATCATACTGAAACTGAATTTTTGGAAGTGATAAATCAGTGAAGATTAACACAATTGCAAATAGATGGCTTTGTGACGCTATATTTGCAATTCATTTCAGTACACAGAGCTCTTTAGAAACCAGTCCACATGAAACATATTTCCAACATGTTTTATGTACTTTAATGACTACATTCCACCAATACATTCCAAGTCATGTCTCTTATAAAGCTTTCAGTACTTTAGCATGGACAA
Organism: Steatornis caripensis; assembly: GCA_013398225.1. Lineage (NCBI taxonomy): Eukaryota > Metazoa > Chordata > Aves > Caprimulgiformes > Steatornithidae > Steatornis > Steatornis caripensis. The sequence goes on from VZSC01019429.1 coordinate 82,249, forward strand.
TTTACAAGACTGTAATGAAGTTTTATCAGGATATCTGAAATTTAGTATGTGTTCAAGTGGCAGAAAGCAAGAGTAGTGCTAGCATAATCGCCTTTTTCACTGGATAGGAATCCACAGAATTGCTAATAGTTCAGAAAAAAGGTCTTGTAAAAGTGGTCAACAGCATCTATCTCATGAAAAAGCATAGTCATTTATCTGGATTGGTTTAGGAGAAACAAGTACCTGGTAGTCTTAGTCATTGCTGGTTCTCCCTCTTGGTCGCTCTTTTTCTTCGTTTTACAGCTTAACTTTCCCCTCAGCCCTCTCTCCCTAGTTATTCACATTTTGTCCCTTAAGTCATGGTTCCCTTGGCAGCAGTGCTTGATTAAGCAGGTTTTGGACCTCCCACTTTACCCCAGTCTCTTCATTCACATCCCACTTCATGTGCAGCTGTCCAGATGGACGAACACTAAATGGTAATCAAAATCAGTGGAAGTTAAAAAATAATCCAGAGTAAAAAAAGGTTGAAGTGCAGTGTGTTTTCAACCTGGCCTAGTTTTCTGATCCAGCTTAGTGCAAAGGCCCACTAACTGTTATATTGCACAATCACAAGTGGCAAGAATAGAGATGGAAGCAAAAGGCTGAGGAGGGTAAGGTCTTAAATCAACTCCTGTGCTGAGTGAGATGGCCACGGAACTGTGGCTTCAATCCCGAACCTGGGGAGGAACCTCACTGGGGAAAACGAAAGGCAAAAGGAAGGTATTTCTGGGAGGCAGAAATACTTTTTTTTTTTCTCCTCCCTAGTACAGTAGAACAACATATAGCTGTTTCCCCTCACCTTGATACAGACATTTATCAAGACACAAAATCTTGTAATTGTCAATATTCACTCACTTGTGTCAGTGTAGAAAGGAAACTGCCCAGCTAGCAGTTTTCTGCCAAGTTTTATATAAACTGTGGGCTATTGGACAAGAACCAGCAATGACCGAAGGCAGAAAGGAATCAGGCAGTAACTGCCGCTGTGGTTGTTCACTTGTGTGCATGGGCACATCCACTGCAGAACTTTATAAGCAAACTTTTTGGTTCTGCTGCAGGAAACCATTTTTTCAAAAGAATGAAAAATGTGCAGCTAATTCTTACAATGTATCAAAGACACACTTTTCACTTCATTTATTTCTGATGCAGATCTCAAAGCAATTTTAATTATTTCTTCCCTTTGCAGTGCTTCTCAGAGTAAAACAAATCGTGAAAAATCACGTGAAAAGAATCATTATAAACTCTACAGAAAGGTCATTGTAGGTTCTGAGGGACTCCTTCCAGAAAGAGCTTATGACTTTCTGGTGAATATGCTCTTGAGTGTCCAGTAGACGATAGGATCTAAACTGAAAGGGACCATAAAATAGGCAATAGTAAGTTGTATATGTCACGTAATATTTTCTTTCACATCTCAGGACAAAGAGACCCAGTTCAAAAAAGTGAAAGCTCTGGCTCAGAAGGGAAGAAGACAACACAGCTTCATTTTAAGTTCAGTTTGAGTAGGATTACTGCAGTTGGTCAGAATTTCAAAATCTTGTTTTGTAGAATAATCAGCTTTTGAAACATTTCTGGCAAAAAAAAAGGTAAAGTTTTTTTCCTTTTTTTTTACACATTCACAGTAGTTTATTAATAGTTGTTTTTCCCATATAAAAATATATTGTATTTTAAAAATCAGAACTGCATGCTATTAACTGCATACACCTGATATTCACTTCCTAGGTTGGAATATAGAATTCTGAATGACATCGCTAGATTAGAGACGTGATCTCAAGTGAATTGAAGAATGACTGGCTGGAATAAGTTATTCTTTGAAATGAAAGTTCTAAGCTTGAGTTCTCTACTTCAGAGACACTTCCGTTAGTCCAGGTTTACATTCTAAGATGCTCAGCTATTAGAAACGCTGAAATAAGTTCTTCTTGGAAATAAAAGTTCTAAGTTCTCTACCCTCTTAGGTAATACTCTGTTGCCTCTGGCATCATTTCAGGGAAATACATGTGTTGCAACTCTCTGAGCTTCACCTTACGTTCCTTTTTCTATTGTCAGGTTCTCTCATTTAAGTGCTATTCCTGCGTATTCTCTCAATAGTTTCTCTGGGATTGGTATCACTCGGTCTTCTGTCCTCCACCCATCTACTTGTGCAGTGAGTCGTTCCTGCATGTCATTTTGCAATTTACTTTATTTTTATATGGAAAAGACAACTGAAATGAACAATGGAGAATGTGTAAAAAAACCCAGAATACAACTTTACCCTTTTTTTAGCCAGAAAGATTTTCAAAAGTTGATTGTTCTATGAAACAAAGTTTTGAAATTCTGACCAACTCTATGGGCAAGAGGCAACGGACACAAACAGAAACACTGGAGTGCCATCTGAACATCAACATAACAGTAAATCAAAATCAGAAGAACTAGGCAGGATGATATATTTTTTGATACTAAATTGAAAGAAAAGTTCCTTCCCATCTGAGACTGAGTTTTAGTGAGGTTTTTCATTTTCTTGTTTGTTTTTGTTTTGTATGTCTCTTTCTTAACAGTAGAATACTTTATGCAAAAAACTTCAAGATATAATGCATGTAATTGTTTTTTTCCTTGTACAGTTAAGATAACGTATTATGCTTTTTACCTGCGAAGTTCTGTTCAGGAGTCTCCAACCATTCCTGGAAGGCTGACCTCCACTTCCACAAAATATCTGTATTGCTTCTGTGTGCCTTTATGAAAGAAAAAAAATTGTTTAAATAAGAATGATGAAAGTTTTGCAGATAGCACGAGAAGCTAGTCCTACAAACCCAGACAGTCAGACCTAGACCATTAACTTGCTGATTTTCACATAACTTTTTGATTTTGTGGTTTCCAGCAAGCTAGGTGAATATAGCAGTCCATACTTGAAAAGGGTAAAGAGTCATCTAATTCTTGACATGATACCCTAAAATATTTGCTCCCCCGGACCTCTATGAAGACCTGTTTTGTTGTCTTGGGTACTGCAGTGTTTCCTGTGATCCAGCCCTACATAACTTTGCTTGGTTTGGAGTGCCATGATACAAAGCTAACGGGACTAGCGGTCCATAGACTCAACCAAGTACAGAAGAAGGTATTTTATCAGTCAAAGTAAATGTTTTATTAGCACATTGCAGCAACAGGCCAGTCCTGTAATTTAGTGAAGAAGCTATGAGAGCAAGTTTGGGGAAGGAAATAAAATTGTTAAATAATTTTGTATACACTAATAGCTGCCAAACAGATTATACTACATCACTTACAGTAAAGGCAGGAGTGCTAGTTCTTCAGCACAGGTTTCAAGTAGAAGCAAGCATAAAATTACCATTCTGGTTTAATATTGACGTAGAGCTCACAAAGTATAAAAGGTGCCAGCAGAGGAAAACGGTAGTTTAAAAAAAAGGCAGGTAATAAGTTTGTAAGCCTAGGATTTTTTATGAAAAAGGGAGGACAGGAAGAGAATCCTGTTGGTCTGGATGGATTCTCCTTTCTACAAAGGCAAAAGTAATAGCCAAGTTGCCTTGGCAATGACAGACACCATCACAAAGAAATCGCATCAGAGATAATAAGTTCTTGGAGTTATGTCAGCTTATTAAAAGCTTTAGTAGTTTGTGTTATTTGACTCAGAGTCAAAAAGGCTATTTTTTTTAGAGACAATCATTTAAATTGCCCAAAGAATGCATACACCATATAGAAAATTACTACACCTGAAGTTGGTGGTACCACTGACCCACCACCTTCTTCAGTTTTGACAAACTAGAGTGATCTGTGACAAGCTGAAACTGAAATCTACATCCTGTCCATTTATTTTCTCTTCTGCAGTCTTGTAAAGGCAAAACCAAACAAACCAACCATAATTTTGCTTTATTAGGAGTTAGCTGGACTGCATTCCTCAGTGGGGCAGTGCCACATGTGTCTTTGGCATAAACTGTTGCTCCATACTCGATGAGCTTTAAATATCCTGTACAAAATGCAACGTGAAGATGAGTTCTAGTCTTAGTCTTGACAACTCAAGCTTTCCACGCTATAACACAAAGGCACTCTTATCGATTAAGGAAAAACGTAGCAGCAGCAGCATACAAGCAAAGACCTCAGGAGTCAGGATAGTTCAAGAGAATGATAATACGAGGACAGATATTTCTAGTTCCTCAGCTTCAAAATGGTAACTAAAAGACATTAATAGCTGATGACTGCTTATGGGCCTATATAAAGTACAAGGGTGCTGTCAGTCGAGCAGAGTCAAAGAGACGGGGTTATTCCGTACAACAATTAAAAGTATGATTTGATATGTATTGATAGATACATTAAGAAGTAATTGCTGTGTCGGCAGAAACTCCTCCTAACTAGTGAGTGTCAGTGTATTCCTTCTCATATACGGGATGCTGTTAGATACAGAACATTAAATACCGATTTTCTCTATTAAATACTACTTTGCTATTCTGATTGCAAAACCCCATGCCTCAAACTCGTAACAAATATGGAACTCCTGTCCATTAAGTCATCCAAGGCCATCATTCTTCTCTGCTTACAAGAAAATGTCTAGTTTAGATGTAGCCTTGCAACTGAGTTTTCAGATATGCTTCCATTTCATCCAGGTTTACATTCTAAGATGCTCAGCTATTAGAAACGCTGAAATAAGTTCTTCTTGGAAATAAAAGTTCTAAGTTCTCTACCCTCTTAGGTAATACTCTGTTGCCTCTGGCATCATTTCAGGGAAATACATGTGTTGCAACTCTCTGAGCTTCACCTTACGTTCCTTTTTCTATTGTCAGGTTCTCTCATTTAAGTGCTATTCCTGCGTATTCTCTCAATAGTTTCTCTGGGATTGGTACCACTCGGTCTTCTGTCCTCCACCCATCTACTTGTGCAATGAGTCGTTCCCGTATGTCATTTTGCAATTTACTTGAGATCGCGTCTCTAATCTAGCATTGTCATTCAGAATTCTATATTCCAACCTAGGAACTGATTATCAGGTATATGCAGTTAATAGCATGCAGTTCTGATTTTTAAAATACAGTATATTTTTATATGGGAAAGACAACTGAAATGAACAATGGTGAATGTGTAAAAAAAAAAAAATTTACTGGGTTTTTTACCAGAAAGATTTTCAAAAGTTGATTGTTCTATGAAACAAAGTTTTGAAATTCTGGCCAACTCTATGGGCAAGAGGCAACGGACACAAACTGAAACACTGGAGTGCCATCTGAACATCAGGAAACACTTTTTCACTGCGAGGGTGACCGAGCACTGGCACAGGCTGCCCACGGAGGTTGTGGAGTCTCCAGCCCGGAGATAACTCGAAAGCCGTCTAGACGTGGTCCTGGGCGGCAAGGCATTGGACCAGATGACCTCCAGAGGTCCTCCCAACCTCAGCCATTCTGTGATGCTTTGATGAAGAGGCCTTTCCAAAAGCATGTGTAGACGCGAAGCCCCCCGTTGCCCGTTATCTGAGAAATGAGTGCCTATAATGAGGGAAACTGGATGTTAAAACGAGAAGTGCTAATGCGTCCAGTGGCTGAATGCCAGTCAAGGACTGGGATAGCTTAGAGGGCCAAGTGATCCCGAGATGTGCCTCTGAAGTTGTTTTACGTGAGTTTGTGTGGGCCTCTCCATAATGAACAAGGCAACGCTGATCCTGTGTCTGAGGCGTGTGTTTAAGACTGGTTGTCGGTACGTTCTCCGATCTGGGGTACGCAGTTCTCGCGATAGTATAACCCTGAGGTCTTCTAGAAAAGGTCATTTTAAGGCTGGACTTAGAATTGTGATTTATTTAACTAGTATTTGGGAAGGTGGTGGACTCTTTGGACACGCTGAACGATCTTGGGCCTGCTTTAAAGACTTCATAGTGTCNCGGTACGTTCTCCGATCTGGGGTACGCAGTTCTCGCGATAGTATAACCCTGAGGTCTTCTAGAAAAGGTCATTTTAAGGCTGGACTTAGAATTGTGATTTATTTAACTAGTATTTGGGAAGGTGGTGGACTCTTTGGACACGCTGAACGATCTTGGGCCTGCTTTAAAGACTTCATAGTGTCCTTGTTCATAACATTGGAGAGGGTAGTCAACAACAGAAGCAAGCCAGAAGCATACCCGTCTTCTCTTTTCCTCTGCATACTGCTGGGAGACCACTTTAATTTAAGCAAGATAATTTATGCATGCTTATCGAGATGGGAGGGAATCTCGTGTACCTGGGAGGGGATTTGGGGAGGTGGAATGGTTTTGATTGTGCCGTGGGTAG
>VZSC01019430.1:509-45827 GCA_013398225.1 Steatornis caripensis
CCCCCAACCCCGCCCCGGCCCCGCTGCAGGGGCAGCCCGGGCCACGCGCCAGCACACAACCATCGCTCGTCGGGAGCCGTCGCGTGTTCTGGGCGCGTGACGTCGGCAGCTGCGCCCCGTTGCTGTCAGCGCCCAGCCGCTCTTTACAGCATTGCGCGTTTCCTCGCTCGGTGGCGGCACCGGCTCTCCTGCGGCGGGGCCTCTCGCCCTCAGAAGGAAGGATGATAAACCACGCAGCGCGTAGGGCCGCGGCGGACAAATCTGCCTAGCGAGGAGCCTGCCCGCTTCCCCATCTCTGCCCTTGCCGGGATTGCGTGATTAGAATCAGAAACGGCCTGAAACGGGGCCTCTCGTTCCTGCTGCAGGCGGGGAAGTTTGGAGGAGGGCGGCATTAGTCATGGCCGAACAGCCACCGCGTATCTACACGCTCGCCCCATCCTGTAACATCATCGGGACAACTTTATCCTGTTACTTACACACCCCGATTTATGCACACTCCACCAAGGCAGCAGAAGGCAGCAGCAGCATTGTGGGTGCGACCCAAGTGAAGGACAAGAAAATGAAGAACATGCTCAGCACCAGCCCGGGAGGGGGGAGGCAAGAGACTGATTTAACTCCTGCTCTGCCACAAATTTCCTGCCTCACTTTGCACTGATGGCATAGGCTTGCACCTACAGACTTCCTAAGGAGACGGAAGTGGCAGACAGACAACTTGAGCTAAGCCCAGGAGACAATACTTCTGGGACCCCTGGAGCTAAACCAGTTCCACTAAGGATCTCTCAGCAGAAAACATTCATCCTGAAAAGCAAAGCGAGCCTCAGGGCAAAGCACTGGCAGAGTTAGAGCCCTCAGCACATCACCTAAGCCCAAACTGCAAATTTAAAGGCCGCACTGGGCTTAATCAGAAGTGCGCCACCCTATTACTGCTCCTAACATTCAGCAACTTCGTCTCCCATTCCCTGCTGCTCCTTGGTGCTGGGACTTGGCTCACACACAGCAGCTTTTTTCATAAAGCATTGGGTATGTATCTTCAAGACACTGGTGGAGAAAGACTGACTGACTTCCCATCCCCGCCCGATGCAGGACTACAAAAAATTCACATAACTACTGTACATTCGGGGGCGAATTCTACAATTGCCTCTATGAGAAATGGCTTAGGGTTTTCCGGTGGCATGGTCCAAATCACACGCACCGTCTCCTTGTAATTCTGCTGCATGTCACCCTATCATCCCTGCACTCGTGCAGTAGAGCACTGGCAGCCCAAGCTGTCGATGCTGAAATATCTGCATGGCTTTCACGAGTCTGATTTCCCTTTAACAAAGAGAAAAACGCTTTGAGGTTCTTTCTTATTACCCTGTTGACACAACATCGGTTTTATTTTGTTCCTGTGCAGGCCAGCACAGATGAACATTGCCTTGCTAACACTCCATAAAAAAAACATCTACCCGCATGCTCTGAATGGCTTACTCTGTTCTTTTAAAACATTCCGGAGACAGCTTTGTCTCCGTTTCATTCCCCCTCCCACCCCCACCCCCCCACTTACGGTATCTGTTTCAGCGAGATAAAGAACTCCATTGCATTCAAAGGCTACACTCTTTTACTAGCAATCCTCATTTTTTTGCGCAGATTACCTGTGCTATTTAGTTGCTAGAAGGCCGTCCGAGCATACCTGAGCGGGTAACCAGCACCAGCAGGCTACGTTTTGATTTGAAATACATTTCAGTTGCTGCTTTCTATACTTACACATCAACTGGATATAACAGATGTCTGTCTGAGCCTCCGCCGGGTCAGCGCTGTAGGTGTGAGAAAGTGACCGCTGTGTCCCCTGGCCTGAATCAAAGACCATTTCAACGGAGACTGGACAAGCCGGGGAATTGTTAACACAGTGCAGGCTTTCACCTCTAGGGGCCAGTTTGAAATCAGCCCAAGCTAGCGTTGATTTAATGTGCTTATCATCTGCTGGCTGTCTCATTGTTCAAGTGAACCAAGTTTGATGGGTCCCAATCTACTCCTTCCTGGCAGATAAGCATCTGCTTGCCAAAGCTTTCACTAGTGTTGGCCATCGGGGGTGACCCCTGCCTGGCAGGCTCCCCTCCTTCCCACCGCCACGTCCCCCAGCATCAACCAGGCCATGGGAACTGCAGCCACCTCTGGACTTGCTCCCTCCCTGCCTGGTCGCACAGGGGATCCTGACAGTACTCAGCACTGCTGGAGCTACCTCACCCACGCAGAACAAGCGCCGCTTGAGGGGCATTCACCCTAGAGACACGCCCATGTTAGGTGACAGAGCTATTCAAACCCACTTTAAATATTTTCATACTTTTAGAGCCAGCCATGATCAACCTCAGCAAGAAAAACATCCTCAATATCTGAAAAAATACCAGTCACAATCCTTCCCTCATTACTCATGCTTCTAATGCACCACAAATAAATGTCACCCGCTATCATGGGGGGCACTTACCAGGGTCTGAGTAGGCTCGGGGGTTCGTACATACCGAGGCCAGAAGGGAACGACCGTTAGCGTCCAGAATACACACCACAGACTCCCCTATTTTCACTCTCATCTGATCTAAGCAGATCTTTCAGGCAAAAAAATCCCACGGGCACTCTTGAAAAATTACCTGAGATGGAGAATCAAACACTAACATACTCACTATGTTAATCAAAAAAAAAAAAACCCAACCAAAAACGGGCCTCATTCTAGTCGGAGTGAGGCTCCTAAACCCAATTAATTCCAAACCCATACTAATAACGTGCGACAGATCTCACTGCACCCAGGGAAGCAGCACCACTGTCACACATGGGGACACGGACCCACCAAGATCATGGCATTTCTCCATGTCACACACAGAGATAATTGCAGCAGCAAAGAAAGGATCCTCTAGTACTCTGCTGCTTGTCAGGATATTTTTCCCTATATTTAAAACACCAGAGGTTTTAGGAGGAGGGTGGGGGAGAGAATGTGAAACGTACGGAATTTTGTATTGCTTTTCTGTAGCTTTTTGATCCTTTTGCTTCTGAGTTTGGCAATGGCAACTTCCTTCGTCCTCGGAGGCTATTCTTCAATTCCACAGAGAGACTTCAATTTTCTCACAAATCTCTTCCTTTCACTTAATTTAAACATTTTTGGCCAATTTCATGATTTAATAATGAGAAATGAAATTGGAGATTTACTAAGTGTTGAGAGAAGACCTTTCGATTCATCTGGGGATTAAGAAGGGAGTTAAAGGTGTGAATCCTGTTAGCCACGCTGGCCTAACCTGAGCTCCAGCGTGCTAAAGAGCTTGGTCCTGAGAGATACTGAGCACGCTCTGCTCCCATCAAAGCCAGGCAAGTCCTGTGGACTCAGAGCACATCGCATATTTGGCCCCTTAAGACACGATGCTAGCGTATAAATCTATGAGGCAGTGCTGCTCATAGATACTTTGCTAATAACTTTAAAGCCTGACTTCATTTAGTACTACCGCCAGCTGATCAAATCCAAGCAGATTCTCACTACGCCATTAATTTAAGGTAACAATTCACTAAGATCTTTGGTTCCGCATAAGCGCTTCCAAAATCACTTCTCCAGTCTCTGTCAATTATCTGAGACTAATGCACCTTGAAGCTACCTTTCAGAGCAAACATTACTCCATAGTCATAATTCTAAAATATTATCAGTAGCCAAAAGACAGGAACAATGCAGCTTTCCACTTCAGAAATTCAGACCGCACATTCAAATGTAGAAATAAAAAATAAATCAGTACTGGGGCAGCCTGAAGGATCTATTGGGTTTTCATAATTTGGCAATTGCTAGTCATGTCCACTGGACCAAATGGACCTTGAGCCTTTTATTCATTTGATTTCATTTTCTGGATGGCTACTATTACATAAAGGCAGCTTTCTCAGGTACTGGCCATCAAATTATGTCTGGCAAATCAAATCTCACACACCTGGGGCTACACTCACTCAGCTGCCTGCTGTCTCACCCACTCCATCACGACACAGCTTCTCTCCCAGACTTGGGCAGGCGGTGTGGGATGCAGCTGACCAGGCTCGCTCTTCTTCAGCTGATCTGTCGCAGTCGGGGATCTTCCCAAACCCACGTGTGACCTGCAGGCCAGCCGCCGTCCTCTCCCGTGATCCCCCAGCGTGGCATCTCACATGTTGGGAAGTGCCATGGCGTGGCCAGGTGCTCGCTGACCCAGCCTGAGCAGCAAGAAGGGCAAACGTGGGCATGAGTTATGCCCAGTGCCCTTCTCCAGTCAACTCTGGATCTTTCCCTGCCGTGCAGCACAGCATGGCACCCACGTGCTGCGCTGTTTGGGACACATCTCATCTTGGACCACGATATCCGTTCTGTTGGTTCAGACAAAAAGGGCGCCAGCAGACAGAAATGAGTCTAGACATGAAAACGACTAGGTCTTCCTCTGCCAAATACTCTGGATTCGTAACCAGTTGTTACGATGAGACAGAGAATTGCCGCTGCTGTCTCATTTTCAGATGGGACATTGGCTCGGAGAACAGGACAAAACAGAGCGAGAAGCTGCCTCTTCCTGTCTTCTGTGTGTGTAACAGCTCCATTACAGGTCTGGATCTCACTCGGAGAATGATGCTGGCTGAGTGTGTAGGCTGCCAGGATTCATAATAATTAACCATTAATGCTAGCAAACACTTGGCAAATCTCCACCCGCTCTCATTTGGAGTTCTCGGAGTCCTTTGCAAACATGAACAGATTAAACCTTGCCAGACCCTCTCCAGTCCTACACATTAATCCAAACAATTTCCTCCACTTGTGTTCTCTGACAAGGTATTTAGTAAACACGGTGAGGCTGGGAAGTACTCGTGCCATCCGCATTTTACGACGCAGAGCGGAGGCCCAGGGTGGTAAAGAGGCGTTCCCAAAGCCACAGCGAGGGCTGCTGGTGCAGCAATAGTGAGTGGTTGTGGTCTCCCACCCTGCAGTCAGCATCTCAAACTCTGCACCACCCTTCCTCTGCTTGTCAGGTCTTCATCCCTATCTCACTGCCAAGAAAGCCCAAGCAGGAAAGGGACGCAGGCTTAGCCCAAAGTCCAACGCGGATCAGCAAGCTGGTAGAGTGACAGCTCTGCTGCTGTTCTCCTTGCTGGGCCACAACGGCCGCCACAGACTGAAATAACCGTGAGCAAAGCGTGGGCCAGACAGAGCATAGCATCCTGTATGACGGCATCTCCCATTGTGCCTGCTAGGGCTTGGTGGCATTTTTGCCATCCGGTTTTGCCGTCCTTGCTTTCTAACAGCTCCTTGTTGACGCGGTTTTGCCCAAAAATAACCCCTCAAAAAAGAGGGCTTCATTCCAGAGTAATGATGCCCCCTTGAAATACAGTGTCCACGTGAGAGAGTTATAATGAGACAGCTTGGTCAGAGTGACTACTGCGTCTGCTAAACCAGCAGATTTCCCCCCCAAAAGACACTCCCTTACAAAACTCGTTTTTTACATTCAAGGTCCAGCTTCAAACAGAAATACTCATCCATTTGACCGAGTGGTCAGCAACATGCCAAGGCCACTTGAAATGGCCAGCAAACAAACCTTCCCTGCAAAAGAGAGTGATCTGGCCGACTTGAGAGTCGGCGCACTTGGTAGCCTGCTGCTAAAGTCTGGCTCCCTACCACGTCGCGACCTCCATTTCAGTTGTCTGAGGGCTAAAGACATTCTGGCTGATCAATGCCTCAGGAATAAAACCAGAGGCTGTGTGTTCACCTCCTTGTCCCAGTTTAGTTCAGCAAGCAATAGTCAGAGCATCCTCTGTGCTTACTAATGCGCAGGGGTATTTACTGTAGACTCTGGAAGAACAATCAGTTTTAGGCAGGCAGTTCAGACTTCTTAGTGCTCACCTGGGAATACGAGGTCTTTTTTCTTTTCCTCCCCTAGTTCTTTCCCCTCACTTGCATTTACTTTTGGCTTTGAAATAAATTGCTTTAAATCTCAGCTCAGCAAGAGCTAAGCCTGAAAAGCCAGAAGACTACATTCATGAAGATTTCCTGAGAGTTCAGGCAAAAGCCAATGTGAGGCCTTTTTTCGGAGGCTGCGCACTATGAGGAGAAGTTTTTGGGGGATGAACAGAAAAGAGAAAGGTGCTTGGAAGACAGAGAGGGAAGAAGAGAAAAGAAGGAAGATAAGAGGTTCGAAAAAGCACAGGTCTTGCCTGCAGTGGGTCTAGATTGCCTTCTCCTCACCAACGTCAATGAAATTCCCCCTTACCTCAGTTAACTTTTTGTCCCAAACAAAGCAGCAAGTCCTCTCTGTTATCCATGCTGCACACCGGTTTGAATTTCTAGCAGCCACTTTGGACCAGCTCCCCAGCAGGCATAGACCAGCACAGCTCCCAGCTGACTTGGAGGAGCTGAGGATGCGACTCCGCAGGAGTCCCGGTGGGCCATGAGAAGAGCCTCTGTCTGCCAGGAACCGCCCTTCTCACTGTCTTTACGCTCAAACAGACGTTTTATCTCCCTTGCACTCTCAGCTCAATGCATAAGACACCGAAAACACGAGCACCACAATAAAAACCAGCAGAAAGGATTAGTCTGTACAAACTGATCAAAGCCTGAAAAATACTATTCCAAAACAGCCTAAGTCAAGAAACAAGAACTGTTAGGTCTCTCCATTGTAATAGACCCTTATTTATCACATTGGAAAGCGTACTTTCTAAAGGCAAATGGCCAGCTAGTCCCTTTGATACATGGAGATGCTTCAAGATAGGTATGATATTGAAAACTTGGGCAGAAGATATGTACCAGCTCATCTGACAGTTATCTCTTCTACGGCCAACTACTGTCATTTCAGTCTTTGAGAACTGCCAGCTACACAGATAACTCAGACCTAAACACAGCAGCGGAGAATGCCTTTGTTAATTAAGATAGCTTCCTTCATTTCCTTACCGATCTGGCCTCAGCAGAGCTTTCAGAGAGCTGCTGTTGTGTGGCCCTTTGTGCCGGTGAGGGACTGCCGCGTGCCCCCCAGAGACAGCCGCACACTGGTGGCGAGGCAGACGATCCTCATCTACCGGCTGGAATGCTTTCTGGGATGAAATGTTGCGGTCCTGCCACAAATCAGACTATTAACTCAACTGGAGCACAGCAGATTCCCCCTTGGAGGGAAAAAAAATCTCCCTGAAGGATGCATAAACCTGCCAATTGTCCGATCCAACTGATACAGGGCTGATTTTCCCAGCGTGGTATCAAGTTCCAAAGGAGCCTATTTACACTGAATTCATCAGTGCTACTTTGTACCCAGAAGAGTTCAGCTCTGTATTTTCAATCAGTTAGTGGCCATCAAGCTCTAATGGGGTTTCTGGAACTGTGGGCGCTTTATCCTCTGTTCAGCAGGAGGTTCAGCACGCCGAGCCGTTGCTCTGCTAGCCCTGTTCAAGTTGCAGCTCCTCATTTCAGGCAGACGTGCTGTCCCCTCATGGTTAGACACTCAGCAGGGAGGGACAAAAGTCAGCAGACTTGAAAGCGTCAAGTGTGAGCCCAGACTTACTTTTTACCATTTCTGATGACAGTTTGCAACTCCTTTTGCAGATCTCTGGCCTGATTCTGCCCCCACTTATGCCTCTAGCTCATCGGGGGGCTGTTTCCCTCGCTTTGGAGAGGTGCCTCACTGGCAGGCTCCCCACCTGATGGGCAGTGCCACTATTTCCCCTCTAGTCAAAGCCACCACGAGAAATTTCATCACCTTCATTGGAGACGCAAGTGAAGTAGAGGTGAGAGACAAGTATCTTGCGGGTAATTAATCTCAAAGCTAAATGAAACAAAAGCCGACAGAGGGCACTTTGGTTACTCATGCCAGCCTTTTCGTAGCCACATCACGACAGCATCATCCCAAACCTAACACCAAAGCAGCCCATCTTTGCTTCTTTGCTCTTCCATAAGCTTTGAAACTGTTAACCATTAACCAGCCTCCACCAAGGAGACCTTGCCCACAGGTCGCTTCCTTTTCCCAAGGGATGTCTTTACCATTCAGAGTCATCACCCAAGAACCATCAAAACCACTCACCCACGTTCCTGTGTCTAACCCTGCTACGCTGTGCTCACAGCTGCAGTTACCAGTGCTATAGATATCTCCACCAGCTTACCTATGACTGCCGGGACACACACTCCTTCCAGATCTTTTCTGTAACTCATGTTCTCTTCAAAAAAAGCAAAGCAAACCAATAGCTATTCCCTTTGCCTTTTCCTCCACCTTTTGGATCACTTGCCTGGTGAGGCACTTAGGGTTCAAGGAGAGAAACAGACTTGGCAGGGCAGAAGCCGGGGGGATTTCTGTGGATCTGAAATGGTTAAAAAGATTCCTGCCTCAGAACCACTCAGGTGCAAAGGATTCAGTCTCTATTTTATAATTCATAGCTCACCGTCTTTCTACCCAAAGCCCTGTGGGCCCTCACGGTCCACGGAACAACCCTTTTTTATTTTACTTACACCACTCCGTTCAGTAAATGCCCCCAGCTATTCCAAGCCTCGTTCATACCTTCAGCCACGCAACCTCTGGGGAGAAAATAGCTTTTTATCATTAGGTGAAAATGGAACTGCCAGGAATAACAACACAAACACTGCTTTTAGCGCACAAGGAGATATTCCAGGCCTTTTAGTTAGGAACTTGCCAGACTGCTGTCGACCCAGCCGGGGTTGGAGAATTGGCTGTCACTGCAGGGAGAGACGTGAGCCCTCGGCCCGCTGCTGGGCTCCCCGAACAGAGCGGGCAGCAGGAGGATCAAACACAACAGCTAGAGGGGACAAAGCAAAGTATTACCTTTTAATTGATCTAATCTTTAGCTCCCAGTNCAGACTGCTGTCGACCCAGCCAGGGTTGGAGAATTGGCTGTCACTGCAGGGAGAGACGTGAGCCCTCGGCCCGCTGCTGGGCTCCCCGAACAGAGCGGGCAGCAGGAGGATCAAACACAACAGCTAGAGGGGACAAAGCAAAGTATTACCTTTTAATTGATCTAATCTTTAGCTCCCAGTGGAATTTGCAGAGATACCTTACTAGAATTACTCAAGTTTTATCAGGAGACAACAATACTGGGAAAGTGCCTCCTGGACGGCAATCCACTCCAGATCTTGAACTGCATTAGCATTGGGACCGGCTGAGCAAAAGAGCCCCCACAATAGTTTCAAAGATGAGAGCAAAGACTGGGGAGAGCTAGAACACATCAGACGTAAACCCGTATGGGCACACAAATGCATATGAGAACACACTCAGACGTGTGCTTAATGCTGCCTGCTGTGGGGTCCCCTCCAGCGTAAAACCTGTAGGTATTTACTGGTGAGCAGAAAACACAGGACCTGCAGAGGCGCAGGGAAAAGCATCCAAATGACAGCAGCTTTTCATCCATCCCCTCCTCTTCTGAGATCCATTTCTGTTCTGAGTGCAGACACTCTGAACATGTTTGAAAAATTTTAAAAGAGAGAAGAGGGCACAAGGGACATGAAAAAAATCTCCTTAAAATACAGACCCAGATATAAAATACCATATGGGTGAAGCAACGTAGCAGAAGAGATAAAAAGCAAAGACAGAGAGAAACCAGGTGGTTTCTCATCATTTTTTTCTTGACATCCTCTGTCTGAGCAGATGACTGCAAGATCTTTGGAGAAGCAAAGGAATAATGTCTGGCTCTGTCAAAATCTCTCTTTATTCACCGCAGTGAAGGGGTGAAAAAACATCAGGTCTGATAAATGATTCATGGAGGCTTTCATTCTGTTAATCTGTAAATAAATTTTAAGAAGCAGCTTCTTTTTGATGAATGTATTCCGCTGCTCGTAAAAACATGTTGGCCTTTCAACACAACACAGGCAGGCTCTGATGTCTCTGGTGTTGCCGTCAGTACTTTGAAAGCCCAAGCTTGGCTCCTTGCAGAGCGCAAGGATGGGGGATTTGCTGACTTACCTCAGCTGAGGAGCTGCCCCTCTGATCCCACGACGACGGATTCCCGGGCTCTGGCGAAGCCTTACCTCATCTCATGCTTGTATCTTCACTGCTCTGTTTAGTCAGTGAGAGGGTAACGTCCCGCAGATTTACAAATACAAAAGCCTGAAAGTTCCTTAGTGAACATCTCATATGACATCCTACATAACAAGCTCTAAATTCTCCCCTTATTACACAAGCACTCTCTGAGTGCGCACATTTTGCTGTCGCTGTGTGGCAGACACTTCTTTTCACGTGCTGCCTGAAACCACCGAACAACCCTAACGTGCCCATCACCACGACATCGCATCCCATCCCATTCCCTGCACACCCTCCTCAGAAACATCTGCTGGGGACAGCCTCCTGCCCGCGGTAACACGATGGATTTGACCCTCTGTACCTAACTCTCAGTTCCTGCTCAACTGGGCTCCAACCAGCAGGTCCAGGCAGGCTATAGCTGCTGTGGTCCTCATCGCACAGAAACCTGGTTCCCCCCAAGACAGGCTGCGCTGCTGTTGATCATGGGTTCTTTCCCCTCTTACCACCATGTATCTTGGGCTTTCTTTATTTAGCCTTTTCTTTTTTTCTCCCGTTTCCATTCAGCTAGAGATAACGGCAACACCGCGGGTGTGGACACCCTCAGGCAGCAGAGACCTGCAACAGCCAAAGCTCATCTTCCCTTCCAGCTGGGGAGTTGCTGGGTTTCTCCCTGAGCAGATGGGCCTCAAACTGTCTCACAACTTTTGTGAGGATGGACAGGGAAGGAAAAAGAGGAAAAAAGAAAAACAAACCCACATGATTATACAAGGACATCTTTTATTTCAGTACATTCAAGACAAAAAGAAAAGAAAACAATTCAAGAACAGGATGTACCTTCACTCAAGGCTTTATCTCCCCTGCCCCTCTCCATTGCTGTCTCTTTCCTTTTACAATCAGAAATTGCATAGAATTTGTTTTTCAATCAGAAAATTAAACTTGTCAGTGTAAAACCCACGTCTGCAGCAAGCAGAGGGTGAGCTGCTGCTGTTGCTAGGGAAGTGAATATTTGCCTCACACCAGATCCTGGGCTAATGGTTTTCTCTAACACCGTGCAGCACTATCGCTGCTAGACATGGGCTGTAAGTGACCCTCGACACTGCGGGTGCTCCGTGGGTCACCGGCAAGGGGAGCTCGCGAGCCTGGGGCAGAGCTCAGAGTCACTTGTTCAGGAGCGTGCAGAGCACAGGCCATGGATGCTTTGGGGAGTGACGGTGGGCAGCAAATACCGCCTCCCCTCGCTGGCAGGGAAGGACAGCCTTCCCCAGCACTCCCCGCTCTTGCTGGCTCCCACCTCACCTTCCTAAAAAGGCTCCCCCACCCACACCCCAAAAACAGAAAGGAAAAAAAGCAGAAGATAACCCCAGAACTAAACAAAAGACACAGAACCCCTGAAATTCCAGGCGTTTCAAGGCCTCTTTGAGTTCACTGTGTTTGTTGGTTGGTTTTTGGCATTGTAATATATATATATATATGTATGTATATATACATATTTATATATGTAGGTATTTTAACAACTCCTCAGACGGACTTTCAGCAAATGCTGCTTCTCATGGGGAGCGTCTCCCATCCCTCTCTCCCTTCCTCCCTGTCACACTCTGAAAAGGAAGAAGAGTTCAGCACCTTAAACCTGGTGCCTTGGAGACTAGGTCCTGACATACTCAAAATAAACCAAAACAAAATAATGACTCCTCCATCCCTTTTCCACATCAAATAAAAAGACCCTCCCCCCACCCTCTGAGAGCATCCCCCGGTAAGTCTACGTGCTGGGGAGACGGCGCCAGCATCCTTTCTCCTGGCCTGGAGCGGAGAAGTTCCAAGAACCACTCTTGCCTCTGGGTGGGCAATATCTGCTACACCAGTTACCCGTCATGTCCCTCCTTCCCGGCTCGGAGCCGCACGGTGGCACGGAGACAAGTGCTGGAGACGGGCCAGCCGGAGGAGCTCGCTCCTGCTGCGTCAGGCCACAGTGAGACGCGCGTCCTCTCGGACATTGAAACAAAAGCCATCCCTCTGGCCAGGCCTGTGTGCCAGCCCAAAGGTCCGCCTTGCTCTGGAGAAGCTGGGTAACTGCTTTTAATTTAAAAACGAGTTGATGTTGTACAAGTCCATGTTCTGTAAAATGGAACAGGACCCTCTCGGCCCACCCCAACACCCCTCACCCCAGCGTTACTCAGGCTCGCTGCTGTTGGTGGTCTTCTCCCACTCCAAGCTCTCCTCGCTGTGCGCAGGCGAGCCCGCAGACGGCCGTGCCCGGAGGCCCTGAAACCTGCGGCACTCGGGGCACACCCGGATGTGCGTGCACCCTCGGGCGACCAGGGCAGCTTCTTGTGCCAGTCTTTGTGCCAGGGGATCTGGCTCGCCCCCACTGCACAGCTTCCCATTGCTGAGCGTGGTTGTGCTGCGGGCTCGGCGCTCCTCCGGGATAACGGGGCGAGTCCGTATCATTCCCCCTCGCCTCCGACGAGGGTGGAAACTGTCCTTGCAGAGAATGATGTTGCGCAGCTCCGTCACCATTTCTTGGCACACCGACACCTGGAAGGCAGACCCGAGACATACTGCTCACCTAAGCAAGCTGCGAGCCCAGCAGCACTGCGTCTGCTCTCGATTCTGATGCCAAAGTGTTATGGACTCGGTTGTTAATCTGGCCACTGGCTTTCAACGCCAATGCTCGGACATTTACACTTCATTTAGCCCAACACATTCTGCCTCTTGTCAGAGACCCTCCTGCGTTCTGGGTCCCCAAATCAACACAAGACCCAAACCTATGGCAGGTAGAAATCCTCAGGTGGTCCCATCCCCAGGTAAGGTACCTGGACGTTGTACACATCCTTGGTCCCTTCAAAGACCCTTCAAGCATCCGTACAGCCTCAATCTTAGTACAAGTGCATGAGAAGCTCGTGCATTTTAGACCCTGCCCAATGCATCTAGCCTTCTCGTGCGTTTGAGGTCTCATTACCAGGAACACTCATCTCGGCCTGGGTGCATTAGTTGCTCCGCAGCACCGCATTGCTGAGTGCCCCATAGATAGCAATAAACACATATACTATCCCCTCAGGACACTTCCAGGTCCTACCTCTGACTGTTCAGAGTGCCGAAGGCTCCATAAAAATTCCAGCATTGCCATAAAAATTGCTACGATTAAGCCACAGATGAGGACCACGAAAATTCCACCAATATTCTCCATTCCCAGGCCTAAAATGAGGCAGAAGAGATAATGCTGTGGAGAGGCAGACACGACATAAATTGCAAGCATCGCTGTACAGAAATCCCAACTCTTTGCTGTTTAGTTGGCATTGCATATACCCAGCCACGGACCAAAAAACACGTAGCCAGCGCCGCCCTATTAATAGCTACCCGCATGACTCAGATGGCAAACTGAGTGACTTGCAATGACTGCACGATCGAAGGCGCATTCTCAGAAATGATGATTTTGCAGATAAGCAGCAAGTACTTTGGAGGGAAGTACAAAGCAATTTGTGGACAAACTGAAAACAGGAGAAAAAAAATGAGAGATCAATCAGGCACATTAATCCTTGCAAATTATTCACCCAGCTCTAGTTGCTTTGAACTTCACAAAGGAAGATGAGCTATGTTGTTAAAGAAGCAGAGATGAAGACGACAAGAAAAGGCTTTAAAGGAAGCTGGCACCAACAAAAGCTCATTTGATTGCATTACGAAGTGCTCGTGAAAAATTATTACAGCTGCTTGTATTGCAGTAGCAAGGAGAGGTTCCGAACAAGACCAGGACCCGACGCTGTTTCACACTACATGGTGACCAAACAGGGTCCCTGCCACCCAGGGGTACCTGGTTACGGGTTGGGTGCTCTCTGCCCAGCACCCTCTGGCCCATGAGGAGGAAACAGCCCCTTCCACGGGGCGACTCATCTCACCTCCCTTGGTCAATTCGCTTACAGCGGGATGACTACCATCTCTACTGATCGCAGCAGCCATGCGGCTACCCTGGGCCAAATGCCGCACACGCAGACAGCTTCACTTAGGGGAGGGACTAAATCACATGCATGGCAGCTGCCAGTCCTGTCCTACACAGCTCGCACTCGAGAAAGCTCACCAGCTGGAAGGAAAATCCTCCCCTCGAGAACCCAGCCTGAGCTTTTCGTGTGCTGAGGCTGTCACCTCGCTTCCCACCACAACCTCTGTCCCCAAAATCGCAGCCGTGCCTCTGTCCGGCCCCACAGAACAGGACTGCCAGAGGAGCCAGGCAGCAGCACTGGCTTCAACACACACTGTCCAAGAAACGGCTCTTCTCTCCCGTGCTTGTTGGTTTTGGGTCTCAAGTGGACTGGGCCCCTGACTGGATTGATTACTAAAAAGCATGCAGAGCTTTGCACCGAGGTGGCTGTATGAGGCCATTACTCAACAAGAACATCTATAAAAATCTTCCTCTCCCCTCTGTAACGTTAAATCAAAGCGCAAGATTCAATGATTTATTGACTTAATCTCTGCGTGGCTTTTAGACATAAAATCTCACCAAAATCCTTGTACATTGCTGTCCTGTTTTGTTCTAAAACTTAGGAGGTCACGTTTTTCCCTCCTCCGCTGTCATTCTTTTGGCATTGCCTCCAGAGCAATCTAGCAAGTCTGTAGATCAGCCCTTTGCAGAGAAATGTTTCCAGTAAGACAGCGATTGCAGGGCAGAAACCATAGCGCATGATCACAGTTTAGACCCAAGATAAAGGCCATCCTCTCCTCCCAGCAGCTCTCAAATTTGATTTTAGGGCCAGTCCCTATCGGTCTACCTGGGTGCCACCTCAGCCACCCATTCCCAAGCTCACCTGAGAGATATTTCCTTCCTCCATATACACATACCAGCAGGCTACAGCCTTACTCATTTCCCAAGCTGAGAAAGCGAGCCGTGACCGAGGGCACAAAACAGCAGAAAAACTCGTCCTGATGTCTTACACTGAGCCAACACCTTCTGTCTCGAGACTAACAGCCAGGGCTGCCGGCAGTGCAGCGCTGCCCAACAGGGAGCACCGGCTCACTGTCCCCGTGGGGTCTCATCCAGCCTAGCTCACGAAGCGCACCTACACACACACCTACACACACACCTACACCTGCTGCAACATCAAGAAAACAAGAGCTACCACGGGCCTGGCTTGGCTCTCCATCTCTGTGCTCAGAAAGGTCAGAAAACTGTCCTTTCGACTGGGGGACCCGCTGGCCTCCCAGAAAACACCTGCTGAGAAAAGGGTGACTGCCAAAACTGAAAAACACAGCAACCGCGTTAGGCTGGCAACTGCTCTCACGCTGGGACACCAGCCTAATGTGGTAGCTTTCATGGCAATTTGCATAGCATTACCCAAAAGAATTTGCTCCTCAGCTTACAGATGTACTAATAAAGTCCTTGTGTCCCTTCCCCTGGCTGTTTAAAAGGCACTTTCACTTAGAGCCATTAACCAGCGGGCCTGTGGTAGAGATCTATCTCCCTTGAAGGAACCCAGGATTTTGGTCTGATCCCTTTAGCCATCCATTCTCCCATGTAATGCCGCAGACATTCATTAGAAGCTAATTTACCCTCCATATGCCTCCAATATTTATCATTTGGCTGTTCCCGCTATCTTTGCCCCAGGCAAAAACACACAGCGTGAGGCACAGCAGAGCTGTTTGGCTTTCTCCTTGAATCGTGAAGGAAGGAATCTCAGGTCAGAAGAAGGGGGAAAAGTAATTCTCAGGCAGAAAACCTGGCAGCACTCATACACAGATGGACATTCATCCTTGCACTGCCGGCAAGGATGCTTCTGCTGCCTGTCCCTTCAGCATGCTACCAGAGAGCGGCGTGGCTTACCTTTGGCTCTGTGGTCCTCCTCTTTGGGGCACTTGCCTCCTTCCCACCACTTCCGCTTCAGGATTTCCAGGCGGTTGTTCTCTTGCAACTGGAGAATGGCTAGGTCAAACTCATCGCGAAACACAGAGCCTGCAACACCAAGAGGTACGTGATAAGGCATTGCCTCGGCCAGACTTCCTCCCCGCTCATCCCCACCACGATGGCCAGTAGGTATGCCCAACTACAAAAGCTCATCTCTGAACAGCTCGGAAGGGACTTCAGTCCACATAAAGCCTTGAAACCTGCAGCCTTCCTGCTGGGGCCATCAACTGGTTAATGTAATTTGCAGATGGCGGTTTCACCTGTCCACCAAGACCCACACGGGCCATTTAAAGAGGTCCATTACAAGGGCGGGGGAGTTTGGCTTCAGGGGTAGGCTCCGAACATCACGTACCGCACCGCTGCTCCTCCAGACCACTGAGGTCCCTCTCCTGCCATTCTGGCCCCAACTTCAACCTTGCTCTAACACTCCTTCCCTCAAACTGGAGCACCACAANACAAGGGTGGGGGGGTTTGGCTTCAGGGGTAGGCTCCGAACATCACGTACCGCACCGCTGCTCCTCCAGACCACTGAGGTCCCTCTCCTGCCATTCTGGCCCCAACTTCAACCTTGCTCTAACACTCCTTCCCTCAAACTGGAGCACCACAAGAGCGGCAAGTTCAACCTACGCACAAGCCTAAACGTTCACGGTAGAGGCTCGCTCCTGCACTCGGTACTGAGCTCTACTGCAGTCTTGATGATGTCTGCTACCAGGGATCCCAAAGAAGGGCGTGGGAAAGACCGCAGCTCTCCTGGTAACTCTGCACTATTGTCCCAGTGAGCAGCTTTCTGCTCTTCTTATCTGCTACAGTTTCACTGTTTAACAAGACAATGTCAGAACAAATTTAGTCCTGAAAGTAGGGATTTGTACTGACGATCAGGTTACTGTGACTTTACAAGCTTACGCATGTTAACTACACTATAGTGAGTGCTTGTGTGATGGTTCTTATGTAATTCACCTTAACTTTGTATTGCTAAGTGCAGATGCTTAAAGGTCAGGAACAAGGCTTCCTGAGCCTGCCAGACTGGCCAAAAGATCAGTCGATCGCTTGGAATAACAACTACTACATCCTTTTTCTGTGCTGCCCTGGGAGAGGATGATCTCTTACTAGCTCTCATATTTGAAAGACAAAAACCCTGCATTTGTTAAACCTGATTATTAGCTGAGATAGTCACTGAATTGCCCGATTCTGTCCTAGAGTTTTAAGAACCACCAGCTGTCGAGAATCTTCTTCTAAAACCGACAAGATTTGCAACAGCATTACTTTTACAGCACTTCCGAGACTAAACAAGGAGCATACGACGATTACAACCACTGGTTCAAAAGGGAAACAGTCAGCAAAGAGCATATATGCATAACATGAGCAGCAATTTTGAAACATCTTTCACATGAATTATTTAAATAGCCGCAGTCGCGTGTCACATGGCTCTGGACCAGAGCAGAGTGTCGTACATCTGGCTCTGAGCGTGCACCTTGGGCAATTGCAATGTATTTTATTTTCCTCCAAGATAAAAAATGACCCTGGGCAGAGCCATGAAACACGACATTGGCTTCAGAGCCGGTTCAGCCTTTCAAATGCTCCGGTCCTCTGCCGACAGCTGAGAAGGACTAGAATTTTTCTTCACTGCCTACCGACGGGCATGCCAATCCCGTAGCCCTTGGTGTCCAGAAGGCCCCCGACCTGCGTGAGGTTGCAATTGCGCTGACGATAATACTCGTTCATGGTGGACTCCAGCAGGAAGGCGTAATTGGAGTTCAGCACGCGCGCAATCCCTTCCTCCGTGCTCTTCACAAAGACGCTTGGCTGCTTGGAGTACATGTAGTTCCACATCCGCTGGTACGTCTGGTAGCGGGAGTTCTGCAGGAGAAATGAGGCAAGCGCAGCTAAGGTGGGTGCATCTTGCTGTAATGTACACCCCAAATTAGACACCACTATGAAAAGGCCACAACGGGGGAAGGAGTCAAAGCAGATTTGGTGCCAGGTTCAAAAAGGATTCAGACGCCTAACCTTCATCCATTCCAATGAGATGTAGAGGCCCAAATATCTTGGTGGATTTGAGACTTTCTTGGCAAACCTGGGCATGAAATACATACCTAATTCCAATAGGTTCCAGCAAAGCTCTTTGCATAAATTCAATTTAAAAAAAATACATAGTTTCCTTAACAGTATATCAGAAATATACCAAAAAAGTCAGAAGACATAGCTCGTGTGTGGCTCATTTAAACCACCGAATGCTCCCTGTACAACTCATACCCTGTCGTCTGTCACTGTAACCTCGTGCTTATCAGTTCACCAGCATCACAGTCAGACACCGTCACATTGAGAAGGGCGCTGAGGGCACAGCCAAAGCTCTTTGGAGTGTTTTGCTCCCTGAATCTGGAGTTTGGTTCACCCCCTCATAAGGCAAATCAAAGCACCTGCTTAAGAGAACTGGAGTCTTTCCATTGACTGCAGTAAACTAAAGCTCTGCCAGCCCGAAATCCTCAGACTTTGCTGGTGGTTGAACCCACCTTGGTTTGATTGAGAGAGAAGCTGACTACGATTAATCTCTCTTGCCTGTGCTGAACAAAGAGTGAAACCTGCTTGCACAAAGACTGAAGACAAACACACATTAGGGGTTTCTGAACTTGCCCCTTTCCCCTCACCCTTGCATTTCTGCAGCGCACAGAATCCCCTACACTACCTCCCCTCCCCTCCTAGCCACCGCAGCAAGTACTGCTGCCAGGCATCCCCTGCCATCACACTTTGAAACGCTCCTTTTCTGTGGCTGGCAAGCGATGCCGGAGAGCCTCAGGGAATCTGCTGCTGACCTAGTTACTGCCCTCGTCTCCAGCTCTGTCCTCTGGGTGCAGTCACAGTCCTGTGTGTTAGTATCAGGGGAAACTGCTGCCAGGACAAGGCAAGGTGCTTCAGCAGTGGACACATGTCTGGTGCAGCCAGGAGCTGAGGGGTGACAAAGACACCCTCAGCCATATCTGCTTAATCCATCACTGCGTTTGACCACCATCGTTACACGGGAGGCAAATGGATCCCAACACAGTTTAAAGCATTGCAAATGGTACAAGAACATCTTTTGCTAATTTTTTCTCTGATACCAGCGACTCAGGCACCCACCAGACAGCGCAGAGCCACAGTCAGGGTTTTAAACTTGCAAGTCTTTCTGAAAAGAACTAAGTGAATGCCTCGTACATAACCACCTTAGTCACTTGGGCTCCGTTCATCTTATTTTAGATGTAACGTTTTGCTTGAAAGTAGCTTTTTGCCAAACCCCTGAAGGGTGTAAAGTTGGGCTGAACAGCCCAGGCTCACTTGAGAGATTTCTCAGGCTTCCCAATTCAGTTCAGACTCAGAGAGGGGAAAAAGTGATAAAAGCTTTCTCTCCTCTTGGAATTTCAACAAGTAATAAATAAATAATCCTCAAGCAGCTCTTTGTGCATTCAGAGCACTGCAGGAAAGATTCACTCATTTATTTCCCTTCAGAATAGGGCAGGGAAGACAAAAATTAAATTGGGCTAAATGGCATGTATATATTTGCATACACTTGGCTGACTTGTTTCCAGCGCCACCAACCACATACAGACTCCGGCACTTTTACATATGCTAACCTACCTGGGGTTTGCAAATGTTTCTTTGCTTACCCAACCTGAGGGACTCTCATGTAAAAGCTAAGGTCGCATCAAAACCGCATAGAGACCCATGGAAATTTGACTGCAAACGTTCATCTGCTGGACACCGTGTTATGTCATCACTGTGACACAGGGATGCGTACCAGTTTCCTGGTTCAAAGCAGGAAAGCATGCTCCTCCTGTGTCCAGCACAGATGTCCTGACCCTTGTCATCCAGCATCCCAAGAGCATGCCAGCTGCTGTGTTAACAAAATCCTGCCTTCCCTGTCCTCTGCCATGCCTCCCCCGCCAGTCATCCCATCATCACCCACTATGGATCGAGCCCAGTCCTGTGCAACCGAGCAGCCGGGTCTCTCCAAAGGTCCCCTCCGTGCCAGCAACAGGAATGAAACAGGCAAGACAGGCTGGGGTGACATCCAAATCCGATCAAAGGGTGCCCTCTGCACCCCCTGCCCCAGTTAGCAAAAGAATGGGGTTTACTTGGAAGAAGGTCATGCTGGAGCCGCCGTGAATGGTGCCGTACTCGATGGCTGTCTGGTCAGCTAGGTCATCTACGGATTCGATGGGGACGTCCATCCGCTGCACAGTGAGGAAGGCTGCCAGATTAGCCGTGTAGGAGGAGATGATGATCAAGGTGAACGCCCACCTAGGGAAAGGGGAAGCGAAGACAGTGACCTGCAATTTCCCCATGGACTGAATCTGATCTCCCTCCCCACCGTCCACCTCTCCATCTGCTTCTGCCCAGAAAAGACCCACAGAGAAGCCTTCCTTAAGGGGACGGCTGGCCTCCTTACCAGACTCCACTGACACAGCGTGTGGATAATGCTTGGGGAGCAATGGTGGAGCCCTGCTGCATGAATCCCCCGACTGGAAACCACAAGCTGTTGCCAAGAGAGTACTGATTCACAAGAAGATTGCATCTGCCTTGCGAGCAGGGGTGGGGGCTGTACCACTCGTACGGTGTCAATCTAAAATGACAAGAAACAGGTAGCTCAAGCAATTCACTGGGAAATGGGGCACTTTGCAGAAAAAGAAGCAAAACCGCAAAAACCGTGAAGCCCTAACTCTCCTGCAAGCAGATCTTTCTGAGGAGGAATTGATGCCCAGGGCTCAGAGCTGTGTGAAATGCTTTCTCTAAGACTCAGAAGCCAGAGGCTTTCTTGTGAAGATTTGCAAAAGTTTTGAGAGGCTCTGCAGAAAATCTGGGCATGGGCTGCGGGAAGGCTAGAGCCCTGTATGCAAATTTATACCGCAGACAACCACAACATTAACTCCAGATGTGCACGGACTTAATGTTAAATTGAAATTAAACATCTTTGGCTTTGTTCCCTGCTGGAGAATGAGAGTCAATGGGAAGTTAAAAAGTGAAGTGCGTGAGACCTGGCTGTATGGCACCATCAAGAAAAATGACTGTGTTGGTGCAAATGGTTGCTCTGAGAAGGTCCCACTGCCGCAGCAAAGTCTAGATCCCAGGTCTAGTTTCAAGCCAAGTTCTGGTGTTTCAAAGCATGACATACTGTCAGTGCTCACAGGGACAGGACAGAGGTGGGAATCTGAAATAACTGACAGCCTGCCACTGAAGTGATTGTAGCCTAGCTCTCTTTTTTTTGCCGTTTCCAATCCTCAGCTCCCTCGTTGCTAAGAAAGCCTTCTAATTCCTATGCTGCAGTTCATTATATTGCTAACGGTTAACAAAGCTGGTGCCCGAGGGGGTCATTTTGGGGACACTGCCAATACAGACGCAGGGCTCTGCCAGCTTATGAAGCATTCAACCAAAATGAGATGTTTATTTTCATTTGTGCATCTCCTACCTCACTGCAATGCTAGCGAAGTGGAGGTTATTTTTTAAGGCTTTCTATGGTTGGATCAAGCACTAGCAGTAAAAAACAGTGCTCTGGGAGAGTCTTCTGCGACTCACAGGGTCCAAAGCTCCTTACTCCTGAGCAAGGCAGAGAGCAGTGTCCAAACCTCCATCTCCAGCAAGAAGCCATGTAAATGTACCTTATTGGAGGATCATGTTTAAATTATGAGGACAGGGCTAAAGAGGCACCAAATCTCAGTCTGCAGAGTGCATTGGACTGCATTATTCAATGGTTTTTCAGAACTATGTTTCTGAGGCTGTAATGGCATTTGAAGAAACCATTAAAGCCCTGTCAGGATGACAACTTTAGCCATGCTAAGGGATTGAGTGACAGCACAGTTCCAATTTTTGTAATGAGAATTGGGTATTAACCGTGTCCCCAAACAGTCTTCGAGCCCTGAGCACGTCTCTGGTACACATTGCCAGGACACAGTTCAACTACGTCTGAAAAGGCCCATCTATGCCACCAGCCATAAGCAGTTGCTTAGGAGGTCAGGGAAAACAGCAATGGGGCACAGACTCTCGGGCCTCGACGGGAGGCAAGCCGCAGGCAAGCACTTGGTGATGTATTTTAAGGCTGATTTAAATTAGTCATAGGGAAACGGAACTGAGGGCTGTCAGGCGAGGCTCCGCACATCAACCACGAGGCAGTTGAAAGATATTAACCAACTTTCTTTTTCTGTACATACTGGGTTTTACAGGGGCAGAAGAACCAACTCCACTACGACATCTGCGGTAGTCTCTCCGAACGCATTTGCCGGTACCTGCCAGCCTCCACCCTCCTGTGCAAGACGAGCGGCTCGTTTATCTGCCGCAAATCAGGCAGCTACAGGGAGCAGCCCTGTTGGCACAGCACCA
Organism: Steatornis caripensis; assembly: GCA_013398225.1. NCBI lineage: Eukaryota > Metazoa > Chordata > Aves > Caprimulgiformes > Steatornithidae > Steatornis > Steatornis caripensis. Next base: position 22,701 of record VZSC01019430.1, read on the forward strand.
GCCCTGCTCCCAAACCTCCTCCGCCCTTGCACGCGGCTCTCGGCACCGGCACCCGCTGCTGCGGCCAAGCACGCTCGCGAATCGCGGCGCGGCTGCTCCTGCCCGCCCTGCCACGGCCGTGCCGACGGGCACCCCGGGGCTGCCGCGGGGGCACGTCCCGTCCCCCAGGCCTCTGCCCCACGCCGGAGCCGCGGCCCGTCCCCGCGCCCCCTGCCCAGCGCCTCGCGGCGCGGCGCCCCCCGGGCCTGGAGGTGACGCTAGATGGCACCGCGAGGAAGGGAAAGGCACCGCCAGCCCCATTACCGAGCGACCAAGAAGAGGACGCAGCTGACAGCCAGGTAGGCGAGCAGCATGAAGAGCCACACGCCAGGGGAGAAGGGATCCAGGAACGAGAAGTAGCCGGGTTTGCGGCCCTGGAAGGGAAACAAAAAGGAGTTTGAGCCGCTTGCATTTCTGCAGGGTAAACGGTCCATTCCAAAGACCAACAGAAAGCAGACACACCTGCCCTCATGCTGACAACCGACAGCAGCAACAGAGGGGAAATAAAGTAAGTGGGGATGTGCAAAAGCCTTGCAGGGAAAACAGGCGAGCCTAAACTCAACAAATGGTCGACCGAGTCCTGCAGCATCTCCCCGCCGGGACTCATCTCTAGGACTACTCCTCTCCCCACCTCAACCACTTCTGTTCCTCCAGGCAAAGAAAGAGGGGAACTGATAGAAAAATCGAGACAGCCACAGGGCTCTGCCCTCCCCACGGCAGGACGCGGGGCACCCCTCGCCTGCAGAGCCTCCAAGGGGGGAGTCTGCTTCTGGAGCCCTTGTCCGCCCCAAGCAGGCTGCACACCACGCTTGCTGGGCAGGAAGGGGCTCGCCTGAGCCGGGTGGGGTCCTTTGGGCAAAGCAGAGTGAGAAAAAAATATGTTCATGCAGAAAACAGTTGGGGGGAAGAAAAGAGAGATGTTTGCAATATTTCTCATTTTCTTTCTTCAGCCTTGAAACGCTTCTTCTCTACAAAACTCAACAAAATTATTACTTTTATCTCAAGGAGCATGATATTTTTATCTCCAGAATGCGTCAGAATTTCCTGGTTTTTCTCAGCAAACCACCTTTCGTTGAAAAGTAAGGCCCCACTGCTACAAAAAAAGCAGGTTTATCTTCCCTCAGAGTATCTTAAATTTTCACAAGGACACTGCCACCAATGAAACCTTGTCAAATTTAGCAAAGTTTGTGCAAAGGGGGGGATTAATTTCTAGGAGAAGTGTCTCAGAAGCTGCACACCTCCCATTTTGGTGACCGTACTTCTGCCACCACCAGCTCTGCATACGCAGCTCCTCTGCAACACAGCCTCCTCCGGGGAGGAAAAAGCAGCCACTAATTTACCTCCGAGCACACTCAACACCACCGTGGGGGACAACGGGAGAGGTGAAAACAAAGCACAAGCCAGAGGACTGAAGAAGTGCTCTTTTGCTCCCTGCGCAACTTCTCATATGCACGTGGAGCAGGAAGTGCTTTGTTTCGGCACCATGCACCCGACACACCTCTCCCACCCCAAATCCTCCAAGCGTTTAGGCAATGTTCCTCTACCACAGACATCTTCTTTCCTTACTGTCTCCCCTGAAAGAGTCCCACCAAGAGCATGCAACTCCCAGCGCAGGGCTAAAGGGCTGCATTAGCCCCGCAGGAATGTGAGCCCTTTGCTTACAAGGAGCCTGGATCTTCTGCCCCAAACCACAAAGCCAGTTCTGGCATCACAAAACTTCAAGCGCTACCGTTTCCCCAAGCCCTTGTAACCGGGAAGCTGCCCACGGGTCACAGCTCCTGCGAAGGCTTTTACTGTAAAGTCAGAGTGGAAATAGCCTTTTATCACAACTCGGCCAGGCTGTCAGCTATCTCTTACAGGCACCTCGCTCTGCTGAGTGCTGAAAACGTCTGTCGCCGTTTGCTCAGTGCAGCTCACTCCAGCAGCCGTTTCCCAGCACTTGCAGCACGGCAGTTGCTCTGCTGTAGGCTGTTCGCTTTACACCAAAGCTGCTACCAGGGTTCATCTTTGACACACAGAGGCCTCAGTTTTCCCTAGTCTGCTGCTTTGCTCTGCCCATCTGTGACACCACATAAACTAATAACAGCTGGTGATGAATAACACCTAACCTCAATTGCCATAGCAAACGCAGAGCCATCAAAGACCACAGTCCTGATACTTTAGAGCTGTGCTCAATCCAAAGGAGGTAAATACATTTCTGTTTTCACAAAAGTCCCCAGGAAACATAGCTGCTTCCCCCCCCCCCCTTTCCCCAGATGCAGAGCAGCAGCTTAAATTCCGTTACCATTAAAAACACCACTGTTTTAGGACTGAAGTATTCCTAATCTTATGCAAAACCTGAATTTCACAACGTCTTGGTAGTTCTTCCGAAGACTGAGTTGTTGCTAGAAAAGGCAACAGTTGTTGCACAAAAATCTTCCTCTAGTTAAAATAACTGGGTTACTGTGATATTCCCAGCTCCAGTCACCAGCTGGGACTGTAACATCTCAGAAAGCTTTACAGCAAACTCTGCCCTGCATGAAGTAAAGAACCACCACACCATAACATCTTATCACTGTATCCTTAAGGACAAGACGAGCTTAGGCTTGGAATCTACATTAGCATTTTTAGAGAATCTGGCTTACAAAGCCTTTTAACAAAGACATGAGTTAAGAATCAGTGGTTCAGACCATCCTGTGTCCACTTTCAGGTTCCTTTAACATCACTTCCCAAGAAAAGGTTCAGGTTCTCCTGGGTGTAATTCCAGAGGCTCTCTTTAAGACAGGGTCTCCCTCCCGTAGGGGGTTATCTCACTGCACTCGGTATAAGCGGGTGAAGTACAGTGACTGACACTATGTTCTTTGTCCTTTCCTTTTTTTGTCAATTGCTGCTGTGGTCTGCTTTTCCTTATATTCTTCCCAGAAACCCAGACAGACACAAATGACTGCTACAGTCAGCATCTGAGCCCAAAACCAAGGGCCTTCAGAGCCAGAGACGCTGCTGGAAACACCACCCCCAGCATCCCGGAGAGACTCACGTTTCCAGTAACACCCTTTGCTCGCCTGGCTGCAGCTCCTCTAGTAATTCAGAGAGGCGAGACCATCTCGAGGGTGCTCTGCCTCTGCACTTCTCGCTGATCCCACCCAGAGGACCACGGACTTCTCGTGGCCAACAGGAAGCCAAAGGCAGGCATTGACAAAGCTCTTCTTAGCGACCGCATGGCTTTCCTGGATGCCCCACAGGCCCCTGGTTCCCTTTTTTATCTAGAGCTAAGCTGGCTCAGCTGCTTCTCTTCCTCCACAGGTGTTTACATACTCACAAATGAAATGAGGCACTGGGAACCTGCAAGGTGTGAAGGGCACCATCTGCCCTGAGCCCAGCAAACTGGAGCTTCTCGAGCAGCAGACTGTTCCGGGCAGCTGATCCCTCCCTGGCACCCCAGAGCTGGCAGGACACTCCCAGCACCGGCAGTGCCTCGGCTGAGGCTCCCTCGTGAGATGCTCCTGTAACAAAGTTCCTTTCTGTAATTAAGGCCTTGATGTCTTCTCTATGTTTCTGGGGCAGTTTGTCAATAAATTACACTCATTAAGGAAATTGCGTTGGAAGCTTTAAATCTCAGTCTTGGCAACGACTCTCTCCTGTGACTGTACAGTAGTAGTAGTTCTGGTTCTTTTCAGCTACAGTCATTTTCAGGCTGCTGCTACATGTTCTTTTTATTCACAGTTGTGGATAAGAATAAAGATACTCTGTTCCCACGGAGGGCACACGCTCTCTCTTATCTGTCTGTTTTGAAGATGGGAATGACAATATCTGGTGTCTGTCAGATATTTTTAGCTGGTCCCAATACAGCTTTGTTAATTGGAAGAGCTATTTTTCCTGGAATAGAAATGTTCAAAATGTCCAATAATTGATGAAGGCCTCCTGCAAGTCCTCAGACGGAAGCAGGAGAGATTCATTTACTGTCCTCAGTTGTTCTTGGAAGTCTTCCTTTTCAGCCAAGAGAACCAGTTTTCTGGGCAGATATTGGTGACTGAAGAGCCTGAACATGCAGGACATCCGGGAAAAGGAGGAGCAGCGGAGCAGTGTGGCACGGTCTGGATTTGCCTGTGTTCAGGTCCGTGCCTTACGACTCCTGCCCACCCTGCACACACACAGAGCCTGAAGGGACCCCGGTGCTCGCCTGTCCCCTCTCGCAGAAACGGTCAGCCCTACCTTTGCCATTTCTCATAGACATTTGTACCTAAAAAATAGCAGGCAAGAGAACGTTCTTCTGTCTCTGTAAGACAGAAGGAAAGCAAGAAGACTCAGCCTGGAAAGGCAGGAACGTTGATGCGTGCTAGGTATAACTGCAGTGCATTTGGTCTCACCAAAACAAAGCGTGTATTTTCTGGGATGACCACATCCCTCCCTCTCCAGGGTCCTTTCTCTGGAGTCAATAAGAAACATCCAAGCACAGGCTGCTGTGAATCCTGAGCCTAATCTGGGGTCACCAGATGGTCCACAACCGACAGGCCAATGTGTACCACGGTCCCGGGCACGCCTGGGGCCAGCAGTTGCTCCCATCCCTGCTTCAGCAAAGAAGCGGGAGCCTTGCCGGCAGAGCAGCATGGGTGATCATGAGGGGTGCTCAGCTCCTCTCAGCTCCTCCACCTCAGCTGTCAAGCCTCTTCTGGCTGGAATGAAGGAGCTACTCATTCAGTGCTTCCCATCTCGTGTCTTCTGCAGCCATCAAGTAGAAGCACTTCAAGCCTCAGTTCACTTGGCCTGAACTCAGCTATTCCAGTGTGCTCACTAAAGCTACATTTTTCTCATCTTAAGGTACAGCACAGTGAGGACTTTCAGGGCTGATGAGCCAGAATCATGTGCTAGCTAGTCCCTTGTTCCCCACCATAGAGGCAGGTACGTGAGCAAAAGCATGTGTATGCTACAAATAAACCTGACTTTCAACATCCCTCTGTGCTGAAATGGCACAGGGCACCTAATTTCAGCCCTCTGCCAAGCAGAGTGACTGCTCAGGACTCGTCATCTATCTCCTGCCTTCCACAGGTCCCACCAGGTGGTCAGAATGGGAATGTAATAAAACAAAGCAAGCCTTTTCTCTTCGCAGCCTGCAAGTCTGAAAGCCTATTAGAGTCCCCGTGTCAGAAATCCATACTTGATTATATCACAACAAGTGAAATTGAGAAAAATGACAGCCCCATTTAAAGCTGCCATACTTGGTTATGTGTGATAGGAGACACACGCACTGTGGTGGCTGGGTTGGCGGGGTGGGGAGGGGAAAGCGAGGAGAAATCCTTTGCCGCTCGAGTTACGTGGAAATTAGAATAAAATGTCATCACACTGCGAGGAGACCAGGGCATGGAGGCAACTCCTCAGAAAATTTATTTATGGTTATTTATCAGGCTACGCGTGGCCTGCGCCGTGGTTAACATACGTCAGCTGCAATTTCTGACACTGCAGAGATGTTTGACGGGGCAGGACAGGGAAGGGGAGGGGATAGGAGCAGATGGGGCTGTGGGGCTGCCTTCCACTCCTCTGCAAACCACATCCTTAACGAAAAACCAGAGCAATTAGCTATCTTTCCTTCCCGTGTTAAATAAATATTTACCAGTTCAATTAGTTAATTGCCATGCAGCTCTCAGAAACTCTCCTCCAGCTAAGCAGGAAAGGTCTGGGCAAAGAGGGGCCAAGTGCTGGAGATGGAGGAGGGGGCTCTGAGCTTCCCTGCTGGGGAGACCTCCCTGCTCCTGGGGAGGGCACGAGCCCAGGCTGCCCCTGCCATCGCTCCTCGTGGCCTCAATGCAGCAAAACAGGGCTCGTGGCAGGATGACTTGACCTGGGAGATGCCCTGCCTCTCCCTTGCAATCCTGCCTGGGTCACTGGGCAGATCTCCTACCCGAAGTCCTAACTGCATTCTTCTTCGGGCACCTGAAGGCAGAGTCCTGACTGACAGCAGGGGACCATCGGCCAAACACTTTTTAAGACTGTAATTATTAATCCTGTTCAGCTTGGAAATGCCTAAAGGGCAGCCTGGAACATGGCTGCGTTTCGTTAGTCTAGTACCAGCACAAGCAGCAGATGGTCCCTGCCCTGAAGAACTTGCACTCTAAGTAGATGTGTCAGATGCATTTATATTGAGCTCGCACAGTGGCAGCAGCAAATGCCTTGCACTTATAGAGCAGATCAAATGCAAACCCTGCACCAATATTCCTGTGTTTCCTCTGGGGGCAGTGACATCATCAGCCTCACGCTGTTCAGGGAACGATGCCTCGTCGAGGGACTTGCTGAAGGTCATGGTGTAAATCGGAGGCAGAGCACACACGGTACTCAATCCCCAAACTTTAAAAACGCATGTGAGAAAGCAAGAAACTTGATTATAATCCCAGCCAAGAGACGCTGGCGTAAACACCTCCTGCATCCACGGGGCAGCTGGTGGTGTGAAAAAGCAAGTGTGTCGGGGAAGGGACAGCTACACTTGATTTTCGGAAGCTTGAAGGGTCTGACACTTTTTGATCAGTTAAGTCATTGATCCTAGATTCTGCACGTACCAGAGGAAACAGCATTTTAACTAGATTTTAATTACTTGTTTGTTCTTGGCAGGAGCCACTCAGCACAGAGAGATGTATGAGCAAGTTTGTTTATGTTCGTACCAAACGCTGCATCCTTAACAGCCTCGTGAATTGAGAGAGGGGGCTGGGAGAGGCAGCTTTAATTGTTTTATCCTTTTGGCTGCTATTGCTGAGCTGATGGGAAACCAAGACTGTAACTCGCGTCACACTCGGCACCGCGCAGAGCACACTTCCAAAACGCAGATTAGGAATAATATGACATCCTGTTGCAAAGGACGTGGACGCCAGAGCTTGCCTCGTGTGACACCGGGGAGCTGGGGGCTTTGCCTGGCCAATATGGGCATAGCTGGGGAAAATCTGTCCTCTCTTGAGCTTCAGGAAGAAGCTAGAACACCAGAGAATGGGAATGCAAGAGAATCTATAAGAATTTAATATAACAAGTGTTGTCTAAGCAAAGACACGACACAAGGCCATGTACGTGCTTGCACATGTGAATTCCCTGGGCAGATTCACAGCTGCTCTGCTCCAGGCCACAGGCCCGCGTGTTGCTAAACAGCCACCACGTAACGCCCGACCTGCCTTCTGGGCGGCAGCGGCTGACCGTGCAGCTGCTGGTGACGGAGTTGTAAAAGATTACTGAATGCAGCGGAGCGACAACCAGACCTGGTTGCTAAACAACAATGTGCCTCCCTTCTCGCTCCTCCCTGGCCAACGCAGATGCAAGGGGGTCTGAGGGCACCCGTGCAAGGCAGGGAGCACCCTAAGAGTAAGGAGCCTTCCTCAGGCTGCAGGGCCTGCTGATCTTTAGCATGAACAACTGAGAGGGGGCAAATGAGAAGCTCTGAGAGCAGAGAAACAGAGCCCACGCAGGGCCTGCAGCTAATTGCCCACGGCGGAGTTCAGCCTGCCGCCCTGCCTGCCCCAGGGCAGCGTCCTGGGCCACTCGAGGAGTGCCATTTTGCCCTTTTCCTACCTGTGATTAAGAAAGCAGAGGACTGATCTACGTGTAGAGCATTTACAAGAGGTCACAGCAAAGAAAGCAATCCCAGNCTCTGCACTTCTCGCTGATCCCACCCAGAGGACCACGGACTTCTCGTGGCCAACAGGAAGCCAAAGGCAGGCATTGACAAAGCTCTTCTTAGCGACCGCATGGCTTTCCTGGATGCCCCACAGGCCCCTGGTTCCCTTTTTTATCTAGAGCTAAGCTGGCTCAGCTGCTTCTCTTCCTCCACAGGTGTTTACATACTCACAAATGAAATGAGGCACTGGGAACCTGCAAGGTGTGAAGGGCACCATCTGCCCTGAGCCCAGCAAACTGGAGCTTCTCGAGCAGCAGACTGTTCCGGGCAGCTGATCCCTCCCTGGCACCCCAGAGCTGGCAGGACACTCCCAGCACCGGCAGTGCCTCGGCTGAGGCTCCCTCGTGAGATGCTCCTGTAACAAAGTTCCTTTCTGTAATTAAGGCCTTGATGTCTTCTCTATGTTTCTGGGGCAGTTTGTCAATAAATTACACTCATTAAGGAAATTGCGTTGGAAGCTTTAAATCTCAGTCTTGGCAACGACTCTCTCCTGTGACTGTACAGTAGTAGTAGTTCTGGTTCTTTTCAGCTACAGTCATTTTCAGGCTGCTGCTACATGTTCTTTTTATTCACAGTTGTGGATAAGAATAAAGATACTCTGTTCCCACGGAGGGCACACGCTCTCTCTTATCTGTCTGTTTTGAAGATGGGAATGACAATATCTGGTGTCTGTCAGATATTTTTAGCTGGTCCCAATACAGCTTTGTTAATTGGAAGAGCTATTTTTCCTGGAATAGAAATGTTCAAAATGTCCAATAATTGATGAAGGCCTCCTGCAAGTCCTCAGACGGAAGCAGGAGAGATTCATTTACTGTCCTCAGTTGTTCTTGGAAGTCTTCCTTTTCAGCCAAGAGAACCAGTTTTCTGGGCAGATATTGGTGACTGAAGAGCCTGAACATGCAGGACATCCGGGAAAAGGAGGAGCAGCGGAGCAGTGTGGCACGGTCTGGATTTGCCTGTGTTCAGGTCCGTGCCTTACGACTCCTGCCCACCCTGCACACACACAGAGCCTGAAGGGACCCCGGTGCTCGCCTGTCCCCTCTCGCAGAAACGGTCAGCCCTACCTTTGCCATTTCTCATAGACATTTGTACCTAAAAAATAGCAGGCAAGAGAACGTTCTTCTGTCTCTGTAAGACAGAAGGAAAGCAAGAAGACTCAGCCTGGAAAGGCAGGAACGTTGATGCGTGCTAGGTATAACTGCAGTGCATTTGGTCTCACCAAAACAAAGCGTGTATTTTCTGGGATGACCACATCCCTCCCTCTCCAGGGTCCTTTCTCTGGAGTCAATAAGAAACATCCAAGCACAGGCTGCTGTGACTCCTGAGCCTAATCTGGGGTCACCAGATGGTCCACAACCGACAGGCCAATGTGTACCACGGTCCCGGGCACGCCTGGGGCCAGCAGTTGCTCCCATCCCTGCTTCAGCAAAGAAGCGGGAGCCTTGCCGGCAGAGCAGCATGGGTGATCATGAGGGGTGCTCAGCTCCTCTCAGCTCCTCCACCTCAGCTGTCAAGCCTCTTCTGGCTGGAATGAAGGAGCTACTCATTCAGTGCTTCCCATCTCGTGTCTTCTGCAGCCATCAAGTAGAAGCACTTCAAGCCTCAGTTCACTTGGCCTGAACTCAGCTATTCCAGTGTGCTCACTAAAGCTACATTTTTCTCATCTTAAGGTACAGCACAGTGAGGACTTTCAGGGCTGATGAGCCAGAATCATGTGCTAGCTAGTCCCTTGTTCCCCACCATAGAGGCAGGTACGTGAGCAAAAGCATGTGTATGCTACAAATAAACCTGACTTTCAACATCCCTCTGTGCTGAAATGGCACTGGGCACCTAATTTCAGCCCTCTGCCAAGCAGAGTGACTGCTCAGGACTCGTCATCTATCTCCTGCCTTCCACAGGTCCCACCAGGTGGTCAGAATGGGAATGTAATAAAACAAAGCAAGCCTTTTCTCTTCGCAGCCTGCAAGTCTGAAAGCCTATTAGAGTCCCCGTGTCAGAAATCCATACTTGATTATATCACAACAAGTGAAATTGAGAAAAATGACAGCCCCATTTAAAGCTGCCATACTTGGTTATGTGTGATAGGAGACACACGCACTGTGGTGGCTGGGTTGGCGGGGTGGGGAGGGGAAAGCGAGGAGAAATCCTTTGCCGCTCGAGTTACGTGGAAATTAGAATAAAATGTCATCACACTGCGAGGAGACCAGGGCATGGAGGCAACTCCTCAGAAAATTTATTTATGGTTATTTATCAGGCTACGCGTGGCCTGCGCCGTGGTTAACATACGTCAGCTGCAATTTCTGACACTGCAGAGATGTTTGACGGGGCAGGACAGGGAAGGGGAGGGGATAGGAGCAGATGGGGCTGTGGGGCTGCCTTCCACTCCTCTGCAAACCACATCCTTAACGAAAAACCAGAGCAATTAGCTATCTTTCCTTCCCGTGTTAAATAAATATTTACCAGTTCAATTAGTTAATTGCCATGCAGCTCTCAGAAACTCTCCTCCAGCTAAGCAGGAAAGGTCTGGGCAAAGAGGGGCCAAGTGCTGGAGATGGAGGAGGGGGCTCTGAGCTTCCCTGCTGGGGAGACCTCCCTGCTCCTGGGGAGGGCACGAGCCCAGGCTGCCCCTGCCATCGCTCCTCGTGGCCTCAATGCAGCAAAACAGGGCTCGTGGCAGGATGACTTGACCTGGGAGATGCCCTGCCTCTCCCTTGCAATCCTGCCTGGGTCACTGGGCAGATCTCCTACCCGAAGTCCTAACTGCATTCTTCTTCGGGCACCTGAAGGCAGAGTCCTGACTGACAGCAGGGGACCATTGGCCAAACACTTTTTAAGACTGTAATTATTAATCCTGTTCAGCTTGGAAATGCCTAAAGGGCAGCCTGGAACATGGCTGCATTTCGTTAGTCTAGTACCAGCACAAGCAGCAGATGGTCCCTGCCCTGAAGAACTTGCACTCTAAGTAGATGTGTCAGATGCATTTATATTGAGCTCGCACAGTGGCAGCAGCAAATGCCTTGCACTTATAGAGCAGATCAAATGCAAACCCTGCACCAATATTCCTGTGTTTCCTCTGGGGGCAGTGACATCATCAGCCTCACGCTGTTCAGGGAACGATGCCTCGTCGAGGGACTTGCTGAAGGTCATGGTGTAAATCGGAGGCAGAGCACACACGGTACTCAATCCCCAAACTTTAAAAACGCATGTGAGAAAGCAAGAAACTTGATTATAATCCCAGCCAAGACACACTGGCGTAAACACCTCCTGCATCCACGGGGCAGCTGGTGGTGTGAAAAAGCAAGTGTGTCGGGGAAGGGACAGCTACACTTGATTTTCGGAAGCTTGAAGGGTCTGACACTTTTTGATCAGTTAAGTCATTGATCCTAGATTCTGCACGTACCAGAGGAAACAGCATTTTAACTAGATTTTAATTACTTGTTTGTTCTTGGCAGGAGCCACTCAGCACAGAGAGATGTATGAGCAAGTTTGTTTATGTTCGTACCAAACGCTGCATCCTTAACAGCCTCGTGAATTGAGAGAGGGGGCTGGGAGAGGCAGCTTTAATTGTTTTATCCTTTTGGCTGCTATTGCTGAGCTGATGGGAAACCAAGACTGTAACTCGCGTCACACTCGGCACCGCGCAGAGCACACTTCCAAAACGCAGATTAGGAATAATATGACATCCTGTTGCAAAGGACGTGGACGCCAGAGCTTGCCTCGTGTGACACCGGGGAGCTGGGGGCTTTGCCTGGCCAATATGGGCATAGCTGGGGAAAATCTGTCCTCTCTTGAGCTTCAGGAAGAAGCTAGAACACCAGAGAATGGGAATGCAAGAGAATCTATAAGAATTTAATATAACAAGTGTTGTCTAAGCAAAGACACGACACAAGGCCATGTACGTGCTTGCACATGTGAATTCCCTGGGCAGATTCACAGCTGCTCTGCTCCAGGCCACAGGCCCGCGTGTTGCTAAACAGCCACCACGTAACGCCCGACCTGCCTTCTGGGCGGCAGCGGCTGACCATGCAGCTGCTGGTGACGGAGTTGTAAAAGATTACTGAATGCAGCGGAGCGACAACCAGACCTGGTTGCTAAACAACAATGTGCCTCCCTTCTCGCTCCTCCCTGGCCAACGCAGATGCAAGGGGGTCTGAGGGCACCCGTGCAAGGCAGGGAGCACCCTAAGAGTAAGGAGCCTTCCTCAGGCTGCAGGGCCTGCTGATCTTTAGCATGAACAACTGAGAGGGGGCAAATGAGAAGCTCTGAGAGCAGAGAAACAGAGCCCACGCAGGGCCTGCAGCTAATTGCCCACGGCGGAGTTCAGCCTGCCGCCCTGCCTGCCCCAGGGCAGCGTCCTGGGCCACTCGAGGAGTGCCATTTTGCCCTTTTCCTACCTGTGATTAAGAAAGCAGAGGACTGATCTACGTGTAGAGCATTTACAAGAGGTCACAGCAAAGAAAGCAATCCCAGATATCTTCCTGGCCTGATCTTATTCTCAGACATGAGAAAGCAGCAAGGCTGCACACCACAGAGCCCGGGGACCTGGCTGAGATTAGGGCATTTGTGCACCAACACCAGCTAGGTGCAGCCCCCAGATTTCTAGTGAAACAGTCTCTCCTGGCCATGGTTACGAACTGTCCTTACGCAGTGATGTGATGTGTTAAACTTTGTGGCTGGCTTGTTTGTCAGCGAGCAGGACAGCGGTCCCACTACATGCAAGTGGATGGTGACTCCAAGCCAGGTTTGCTGCTGTCGTGGAGCCACCCGGCCACGCTGCTGGGCTGCTGCACCCATCCAGCCTAGCCTGCCCTTAGCATACCTTGCCACAGCGGGCTCACAGCCTCGCTAAAGCCATCCTATGGCTTTTGCTGGGCCTGAAGCAGAACCAGAGAAGCTGACAGCTGCCCACACTTTCCCTGGTAGCACCGATGTGACAGGGCTCTGCTCACAGCCCCCCGTCATGCTTGGAAGCGCTATGTGCCCAGGGAGGACGGGGAAGGGGAGCCAACAAGGCTCGGGGGCTGAACAATGGCAATTGAATTCACCAAGCTGACACAAGGGAGAAAGACAGTGAAAAGAAGGAAATAAAGGTCAAGCACATTTGCGTTTAAATAAAAATATTTTGGTTTCTTATGAGTCATTCATTTTTCTTCTAGAACTAGGCACGTTTGCATGCAAATAATGGAGGGACATAAATGGTTATAAAAAAAGCCTCTTACCATATGAACTCGGTAGAGAATGCTAATTCCCAAAGTCATGAACGGCTTAGAGAAATCAATCACTTTCTCCCGCTCCGCTGTAATCGTCAGCCCTGCCACGGCCAAATCGGCTTTCTGGAGAGAAAGGAGAGCAGACAAGATCAGGACCCTGAGCCCAGGAAAGCTCGGGGCAGGGAAAGCAGCAATGCCGTGTCCAGGGCCATGCAAGACACCTGCTCCCGGAGGATGGACATCCCATTTTTCTGGGACAGGGTGCATTTGCTGCAGGGCAAAACCCAGGCTCTGTGGAAACCACGAGAGTTTTGCCCTAGTGACGTCCCCTAGTTCGGACTGTGCTCCTGCACCCCTCCGCCCTGCGTGAGTTTCACACAAGCCCTGCTCAAACACACTCCGAACTTTAACCCACCTTGTGCTCTGGACCATTCTCTACATTTTTACTTTCCTCACCTAGGCATTTTTATCTCTATACTTACAGCTTGGAAAAGCACAAAGCTCCCAGTGAGGAGCCTGCCGTGCTAGGAGCTGCGCTAGCAGCGAACAAAACGGCATTCCCTGTCCCCAAGCGCTCACAGCCCTGATTGTCATTTCTATTTGTTGAATGCCTTAAGACCTGGCAAAACAGGAGCCATCGAGACAATAAATATTGTACTAACTTAAAGAAGATACAACCTCCCCCTTTCAAAGCCCCTGTTGAACACAGCTGTCCCCTTCCAGACAAGACTGTTACTTGCAAGTACCATAGGTAGGAAAGCATAACAAAGCGGCATCATTCCCTCCGTGCCCTGAGTCATGAAGTTTACAAGCCTGCCAACCCAACTTCCAAAACTGCAGATCAGTCTCCCAAAAATTCAGAGGACTAGCATAAAAATTTCCAGATTGACTTGCAAAGCAAATGAGATTAGGGGAAAATAAAATAAGAATTTATTCTAATGTTAATACCCTTGTAATATAGATAAGGGATTTGAATTTTAAATATTATTTTTATTACTATAGCTCTTTTAATGTCTGTAATTGCTTTCTGTAAAAATGAAACCTCCTCCATTCCCTTATACATTTGTTTGCCTGCTTTGCAGGATGATGATTTTGCGAGTAGAAAAAGAGAAGGGGAGGGGAAAGAAAAGCTGTTTGCCCGTGTTGTCGCTAAGTTTCCTAAGGTCTGTGCAGAAGCCACGGCACCATCAGGCCCAAAGACCCAGTAAAATATGGAGCTTATCTCCCTGGATTCAAGGGCTTGTATCTGTTCTAAGCGCACCACACAAAGGCAAATTTGTGGGTGCATCGCTCTTACCATGCTCTCTGACCCTGCTGCTCTTGCATTATTTTCCTTAAGAGGACCAATCATCTCCTGGCAGAGCTTTGCTGGGGGGTCTTTCCCAGCCCTCCACCCCCAGCAGACTTGCCCACTGAAAGGCGGGCGGGAAGGGCCAGCGAAAGGCTGGAGTTGCAAGGCGGAAGAGCAGCACTGCTGAAGCCTGCAGGACGAAGGAAAGGGAAAAGAAAGGCAAGGTGATCTGCAAGCCTGCCCAGTAAGGGGCATCACGGAGAACATGATATTTCACACTCCATGCCGGACTGCTTCACTGGACGAGCCCAGCGCCAGATTTTTGCAATTGTTTCCAAGCAGCTATTACAGATTCCTAGGAGGTTCCGTCTGGAATGAATTATGAGCTAGGGAGAATTTCTGCCTAGCCAGACATTTACCCACAGGGTTTTTAAAAGGCACCAATAATCACAAAGCTGTGTGTGAGCAGTTGAGCCCTATGTAAACATCAGCAGATTACTAAAATGGGATCAGTTCATCTGTGCAACATGGCATGTGAGGAATTTTATCTGCAAAGAAAAGCCTAAAGCTTCCTAAACCTCTCTTGACTATACTTAAAAGAATTTGCAGGTACTATTGTCCTGAGGAGAGCTCTCCCAGCAAAGCCCCTCATGAAGATACAGCTTATCCTGACAACGAATTTCTTCTCCCAGTTCTCCAAACTGAACACAAAGCAAAGTCGTAGACTAAATAAATGGTAAACACGCTGCATCAAATGTGCTTCATGCAAAAGCTCTAAGGACATTTCCATTACCATCCAGGGACCAATACAAAGGCGCTGCTGAAAGGAGTGGCACAGCCCCCAGGTCTACCCAGCTAAGTCACCATGCCTCACCTGCCCCTGTCTTGCTGGGGCTGGGACGTGAAGGCTGTCAGGGAACTTTGTGCACTCCGATTATTCTCACAACTATCGTCCTTTGGGACCCTTCCAGATCATGTAGGCAGCAACATCTTGAAAGCTGCTCTTCCCTACACAAAATATAATGCANGTGCACTCCGATTATTCCCACAACTATCGTCCTTTGGGACCCTTCCAGATCATGTAGGCAGCAACATCTTGAAAGCTGCTCTTCCCTACACAAAATATAATGCAAATCCATCCCCCTCCCTTTGCCTACGGAGCAGAAACTTTAGCACAGCAGAACTGCCTTCCCTGGACACACAGGTTTTGCGACCAGGTCCCTTCTCTCATCTCCAGAGGGTCCTGCCATTCCCCATTAGAATTTGTTTCCTTCCACTCATTCCCTGCCTGGTGAACTTTTGTCCTTTCTGGATTTTGACCAGCATCAGAGCTACAGTAGCTTGCAGCCTGCTCTAACGCATGCACATGCACATCCGCCTTCTCCCGTGCCACAGCTCCCTGCAGCAGACACCCAGCACCTTGCGGCTTTAACTGGGGCTCTGCTCTGTCAAAGACACTCTCTCTCTCTCTCTCCGCAGGCTCGGAAGTCACGCAAGTTCAGAGCCTTTCTGACAGCAATAAACTTTGATCCGCAAATGGCATGCAATGTATTCTCTGCCTGAATATCATCCATTCCATGCTTTCGACTTTGCTTCCTGATGTTCACAAAACTTCTTGTGATTCACTGAGGTCAGCGTACCTTAGTTACAGAGGAGCTCTGCAAACCTGAGTGTTCTCCAGCCCTCCTCACCTGAGCATTGGTAGGAGTTGGCTAAACAATGCAGCGGGGGAATAAATGAATTTGGCTTTATGCTGCATTCCGTCCACAACTGGGCCCTGGCAAATAGGAAAACAGAAGGCAAAGGATGAGAGGGAAGAGGGGACAAGCACTGCTTGATTTTCATCCTTCCAGCACAGTTGCAGCTATAAATGTCAGCATGAAATAGGCTTAGAAAAAGACCCAGAGCATTTTGGGAGTAGAGAAAGACGCTTCTTTAACGAAACACTGCTCAAACAAGGCCAAACTCTCGCTAGGCAAGAAGCAGCCCAGGTGGGCTGGTGTCTGAGATAAAGGCACGAGCTGCCACCACCATACCTGGCATTAACCGTGGGATTTGCCTGCGTTAGCAGCCAGCCTCACGCTGCCAGTGGAAAGTATGTTAAACATAGGGGCTGAGCTGGGCTCCTGAAGAGGAACAACAATTAAGCAGCCTTAAGAAGCAAATTGCAGGGACTGCCAGTCCAGAGGCGGCGGCCGCCTCCTTGCTGCGGATGCTGAGGAGACTCATCTCGGCACTAATGGTGATGAATGGGGCCTGACGTCGGCCCGCAGCCCGGCCAGAGAGGATCCCACCAAAGCCTCCCACAGCTGCGGGCATCAGCTGGGAGACCGGCTCCGCTCTGGCCCCGCAGCGACTCACAACCTCCTGTCACAGTACTGAAACAAAGTGATATGAGGCTTTGGCCTGTGTCTGTGTCAAACACAGGGAAAACAAGCCTGAAGGACAGCTCTGGGAGCACAAGGCTGCCGTTTCTTCCAGGAGCAGGAGTTCTTTTGCCTTGAACAGCACCTTGGATGCTACATCCCCTGGGTGCACACGAGCACACCCTTCTCACCAGCGCTGCCCACAGAGCGCTGACAGCACAGACAAGGTCAGGGAAAGCTATTTCTTACACCACCCCTGTGCTTGGAGGGCCTTCCAGAAAACTGAAATCAGTGTTCACCGTTCAGGACTCCCACCCGACCGCCAGCTATTACCCCTATTGCAGACCCGGCGGCATCAGCACTGCTGCTGCAGATGCTTGCCCCACTGGAAACACGTACGGATGCAGTATTGAGCATCCGGCTGGAGGTGACCCTGCTTCGCGCAGGGGGT
Organism: Steatornis caripensis; assembly: GCA_013398225.1. Taxonomy (NCBI): domain Eukaryota; kingdom Metazoa; phylum Chordata; class Aves; order Caprimulgiformes; family Steatornithidae; genus Steatornis; species Steatornis caripensis. The sequence continues at coordinate 39,685 of VZSC01019430.1, forward strand.
CGGACTGGATGATCTCCAGAGGCCCACTCCGACCTCTGCCATTCTGTGCAACTCTGTGAAATAAACTGCAGCCACTGCACGGCAGTTTGGTTGCAGCCTGCTCACCTGGGCAGAGGCTCCCAAACCACCGCAGCAATGACAGAGCAGTCTCTCTGCATCTGCAGATGTGTCCCATGAGTATGGCTCTGACGCCTAATCAATGTACTGATTGCTTCTGCTCCAGCTGCCCATCTGATCTGACAGGAGCTATTTCGGGTTGTGTGGCTTCTCCAGCTGGAGTGAGCGGCAGCCAGGTTGTGCACTCGGATGCATATTCTTGCATTTAAAAGCAGGGCCGGATAAGGGTGACTCAAAAATGATGCTTGGGTTTTTTAAGGACATACATGAATTCTGCCACACAAAGTGACAGCATGAAAGTCCTGGAGGCTGCAGCCCTCCGTTTAAGCCACAGTCAGGGATGAGATGACCTCCGATCCGTGCACATGTCAGCCTCAAGTCTGCCTTCACTCCTATTTTTTAGCCTGCATTACCTCTAGGGGTGGGAGAAAAAAGTCTATGCCAAGTGTTCACCATGCCAGTGACAAAAGCCAGCTAAGGTGAAGCACCAGGAGCGGGGACCCAAAGCCCACAGGGAACAGTAGCGAGACCTAATCAGCTCACACCACATCCAGCATCTTGTGTGCAATTTTGGCACAATTAGCAGCACAATGCAAACTTCTCTGCCCATACCCTCCTGTGTTTGCTCAACAACCCACGCTTCCTCGCTTCCCCACTCCCTCTCGCTCTCCACCCTCTCAACCCCCCCCATGTCACACTTGCCAGCGCCATTGCATGCAAACAGACTCCCCCTCCCTCCCTTCACCCACGCACAGCTTTTCTCACTGAACACCAACACCCACTGCTGAGCGGAGAGCAGCACTCTGCCAAGTTTGAGATATCTTCTCCCTCCTTTCCCCTTCCTGCCTTTCCCTGTCTTTGAAGCAGCTGAAGGAAGTGGGCCTCTGATCGTAAAGCACCACCTGGTCACCAGCAAGGAAGCTGGAAAAACCATCACCCCAAAGCTTTAAGGTTCTTTCGGTTCTTGGTGTTGCCGCTCCTGAGGCCAGACCCTGCCATGAGATGGACAACTTCATCTCCCTCACTTTAAAAAGAGCTCTGACCACCACAGATCCCAGCCAGATTCAAACCACTGACACAGATCCCAAAGATCTATCGGTGTCCCACCGCATCTCACTCTCCAAATGATCCTGCACAGAAGGGAAGAGCAGGAGCTTGCTGTCCCCAGTCACCAGCTCCTCACTCCCTGCCTTCTACAGCAGCACCAGCCTCGCCCAAACACGCTTGCCCTGGAAACACTCATGGATCTGCTGTGTTACCATCACCAGACATGATACGTTATTTAAACAATGTTGAAGGAAGCCCAGCAGCTGATACAGGCTGCACGAAACACACAGGCAGTCTGCACGGTGCGTGCTTTGTCCTTCCCATCCCCAGCACCCTGCCGCAGGTGAGCGGGCTGTCACCTAGCACTGGTACCCAGCCGGACAGGGTACTGATCCCTGCTGCATCAGAGGAAAGTTTCTAACAGGTCTTACAGCAAAACTGCAGTGTCAGATTCCTGCCAACACAGCTTCCTGGCAAACCAAACCACACCATCTCTTCTTAGCTTAGCTCAGCTCTGCTCTCCGGGGGCCTTCCCGACACGGGTAAATTCATTAACCATTGCTGAGGGATCTCTCGGACACAACTCCATCTCCTCAGGGAGGAGCAAGGGAGCCGAGCACCGACGGCTCGCTGTGAGCCGACATACAGGCACTGAGCACAGCCACCGCAGCACCACACTACCAAGACAGCAGATACAGACATGGCAGAACAAGGAGAAAGCTGTCACATTGCCTTGAAAATACATTCGTTGGCTTGTACCAGGGTAGCGAGTTCTTTTCAGCTCGAGGACGTGCTGGAGAAAGAGAGAAAGGGAAGACCAGACAACCTTCAGGGACTCTGAGCCAGAGACTGTACTGCAGCGGGAAGGAGTGACACATAATTCTTCCAGCCCTATTGTCCCCCAAGGCTCCGATGCCAAAAAACAGGAGACAGGAAGATTTGCTGTTCTCCTCCTTTGCTTGTTACGGATAGCACACGTGTACGATGTCAGCTGAACTACTGGAGACTGCAGTTGTCTGTGCCAGAGCCAGCAAGGCTGATGGGGGAAACTTGCCCCGGCCAGAGAGAGCCTGTACTCCCCTGCTCCCTCAGGGAAGGAGCAGGGTGCTCAGCCTCCCTGCGCTGCACGCACAGAGGGACCAATTAGCTCGGTGTTTTCTGAGTTTGTGACATCTTTCACCAAGGAACGGGCTTGAGTCCTTCGAAGTGACTTCTCCCAAGCCAAATCTCCATCAGCTGTTCACAAAGTTTACAGGTTTCCTGATCTGCCTATGACTCCGACTGCTGACCTAGACACAGGAGCTCTCCTGCTAATCCCCCAGGCCATCCCGGTCCCCCTCTTCTTAGCTCTTAGTTAGTTTTGTGAGCAGGTCAATAAGGCATGTACTGCTGAATTTGGGTCAACAACAAATTTCTGTTTACATAGCATCCTTCTCAATCATATCATAGTGCACAATTAGCTGCAATAGAATTTTCAGCACTTAAGAATAAATCGATAGCTGGTTAATTTAGAAGAAATAAAGTGAAACACTTTTCCCATATAGCCTATAGCCACTCTGAGAAGATTCAGTGCCATGGGGGGTTACCGAGACAAAAAAAAACCCCAAAACTGGAAAGCTATTGTATGGAGCTGGATAATTTTGTGACCTTCTGGTCACACACACCAAGTGCATGTGAGTCAAACCTCACTTTCCAACAGCTGGTAAGAGTTGAGAAGGAAACAGTTTCCTACAGTAACACAGCACTGCACAAAGAGAGAGGTACAGAGCTTTTGTTTTGGGAAGTTTTGACCCATGTGACAGCTTTGTGTCCCAACTAATGCCCTCTCTGTGCTAAAGGCTTTATGGAGAGAAGTGTCCAAGGAATAAATCCACTGAAAGAGGAACGCATGTGCCCATCGGATCTTTTGGCTCTTCTGCTTCGAGTGGTCCTGAAGTGGGATAGGGGATGGAGAAGGGGCTGGAACTGAGGACAAACCCCCTCAGGGGCTGGCTGTCAAAGGAGGAGAGGAACCCCTTGGGCTCTGAAATGTCCTCAGAAAGCAACGTCCCAAGCAGCCCTGAATAAACACAACAGCATGCACACGGCCAGATCTGCCCTAGCTGACCTGATCCAAAGTGCCAGTCCCTGAGACTGACGAAAAACTCACTGAAACCATTATAAAGACTCTAAAGGGACCACATAAATCAAAGCAGAGAAAGATTTTTCTCTTCTGAATTTTTTTATTCAGCCTCACACAGACTTTGGTCTGCCCTGCGGAAGCAGAAGTAAAAATCCTCCTAAGTAAGGCTCAAGTTGCAAAAGACACAAACGGTTTCTACAGGAAGGCGAAGTTAAAACACTCACCACTACAGAAAAACAACCCTCCAGAAGCTCCCATTTAATGGAGAGGCACTGCCACAGTTAGTAGGCCAAAAATTTGATGGCTGTTCCCTTCCTTTGTTTGCACAGATCACACGCTGCTCTCTGCGCCTTCCTTCTTGCCTCCCAAAAGAAACATTGCAGAACTGTAATTGTGTGTGTGTGTATATATATACACACACACACAGAGATATGTACAAAAACTATGCCAATAGCCCAGAGCATTTGCAAACAACCATACAGAAGGCTCTTTAGAAGAAGCAGACGGAGGTAGGATCTCAGCTGGCACCAAGAGCTATTGCTCTGCTGGGGAAGGGCGACCTAGGAGACGGGGTGCTAGTTCAGGGGGATCTTCAGTCTGTATCGTGCCCTGTCCCTGACCCTCAGCAAATCTTTTAGACCTAGAGATGTTCCACCTGACTTCAGACACCCAGTTGAAGCTCCCAATGTAGCACAAGCCTCAGCCAGGTCTCCTTCGCCATCCAGAGAAGCAGCAGACAGATGCTGGAGGACATCTTCTACAGATGCTCACTCGTCTCCCGCAGCAGGGAGGAAAGCTGCAGCAGGAGCCCTGGAGCCGCAGGGGATGGATTCGGGCCCTCATTCCTCTGCTTTTCGGGGGGGAGATGTCACTGTTCTAAGCGTAATGATGGGGTGGCTCAGGGGCTCCTCACACGGTGGTGTAGATCATCATAAATACACCTCACTGCGGACTTCCCACCAGCTGAGAAACTGTCATGGGGTTCTTACAGGCACTTTAGTAATAACAAGGCAGGGTAGGGTAGAACATGGTGAGCAAGGAAGTATTGGTTTAAATAACCTCAATCTTAATGTTAGCTTTGGCTATTTTACTAAGGGTCTCGGAGCATTTCACGAACTGCAGCTGAGCTTCAGGATCACTGGGGAAGGACTACCTTCAGATATGGAGGTAAACAAAGAGCAGGGAGCGGGGTGCAGGCTGACTGAGCACACACATATGCAGAAATGTTGTCAAACCCAGCAAAAGCATTCAGCTTGCAGTCTAGCTGCTGTGCAGCAATACTGCAAAGCAGAGCCATGAGAAAAATCTCGATCCACACACTTAAAGCGAACAAAAAATGTTCCTGTCCAAAAACAATACTCAAAGTCAAGAAGCTGAAACAAATCTGCCAAAACCTTTCTGAGTAGAAATGTGATTCTTACTTGCTTCCCTCCTAAACGGTGTGTTTTCATCAGTTTTCTTCAGCATCTACCAATCCCTGCCAGAGCCTGCATATTTTCCTATTTCAAGTTTTCATTAATTTTCCCACTGGAAACAAAATAATCCACTCCGTATCAAGCTCTTATGCAGCAATCCCAGAGTCCAGGCCTCCCTTTCAACAAAGCGAGCACCCCTGAGAGTGCCCAGGGGCCCTGACTGCCACTCTGACTACTTCGCATACTATCACATCAACACAACAAATACGTTTGCCATCAGGAGACCACATTGAATGGAGACCCTCTGGTCAAATTCTCACAAATGGACTAAAACCTCCATCCATCCTTATCATCCTCGAGCACTTAATAAAGCATCAGGGCTTTTCGTTGCCAAGCCCCACTAGAGCACAGTTACAAAGAGCAGCTAATTCACTTACCCGAGCAATCAGCTCCCCGACCATCCCTGTCCATGTGCCATTTGCCTCAGGGACTCCATACACACCATCGCCAACGAGGTGGATCTTATAGTTGAAACGCAGGATCTCTGCCAGCTCCTTCAGCATGTCCACGCAGAAGCCCTCGTAGCGGTCGTTGCCTTCCAGCTCCTGATGGTTCCACTTCAGCATTAAGTAAGGGTTTTCCTGCATTGAAACTGGGCAGCTGTCATTCCCATCTTAGCCGAGGTGTCCCACCAGCACGGCACCGAGCGCAGGGCAGAGAGGGCAGTGGGCTCCCTGGCAGCACCAGGATGGCAGAGGCTCTGAGAAGGGGCACCCAAGCCAACCTCCCATCCCCATATATCCCTCTCGACCAAAGTATGAGAGATGTGGAAAGCTGGTTTGATGGCTTGGGAACCCAAGGTGGTGTAAAGCTTCCAGAGTTGTTTCTACACTGGTATTCCTTGGCCCCTGCTGTGCCAGGCATGTGCTGGAGCTGCAGCAGATTTATCCCAGTTCAGGATTTGAAACAGAGCTAAGGGATCACGCTTTGGGGGCTGTTCCCAACTGGCGTATGCCAGAGCGGCCCAATGACTGCCCTGAGTTACGGCAGGACGTACAGATCCCAGCCTCTCTTGGCACATAGCCACTTCTCCAGTTTGTCCCTCTTTTCAACAAATTCTGTGGGACATGAGGAAACAGTGGCCAGAGTTCTTCAGGACTTTGAGTGTCTTTAAGGAAGGAGTAGAGGTACTGGAAAAAAAATCAGGGACAGGCAGCACACGGAAGGGGAATTTCTTGGATAAGGACAGCGGTGCATGTAGATGTGAAGTCTTGGTTCATAAAAGTTGTACCCATCTTGGCCAATTTCAGTAATTTTATGGGTAGAAGGGACAACTGCCCCCTCCAACTCACCAGCTGTACGCAAAACAAGAACATCATTCAGAGATGAATNCACTTCTCCAGTTTGTCCCTCTTTTCAACAAATTCTGTGGGACATGAGGA
>VZSC01019431.1:0-13440 GCA_013398225.1 Steatornis caripensis
CCCGCTGCCGCCGGCTGAAGCCTCCGCGGGGCCCAGACCTTTGGTGGAAGAAAGAGCGTGAGCACAGCGCGGAAAATAAAAGATGGAGCGCACGCTGCCCGTGTGCAGCTTGGTGAAACGCAGGCAGCAAGTGCGTTTCTTGCGTTTCTAATGCCTCGGCTTTTATTAAAAGCGACGCGGCAGGGTAGGTATGAACGGTGTCGAAGCAGGTGAGTATGTGAACCCCAGCCGTTTGGGTCAGCTCAGAGAAGGCGGTGGAAACAGGTGGCGGGGGGGCAAAGAGCTGTTGTGGGGGCCGGCGGATGGCGGCACCTGAGGTCTGGGCTGGGGGGCCCCGAGCCGTGTGGCAGCCTTGGGGCGTCTGCCCGCGCCAGCTGCCTCGTACCAAACTCGTGAGACCCTCTCTGAGAGCCTCCCTCTTACCTGTGGGGCCACGGGGAAGGCACTTTGTGGGACACCGAGATGCGAGGCAAATACGACATCGTAACACGGGCTGGAGTGGCAAACGCCACTGTTGTCACAGGTCTCTCCCCGCGGGAGTTCCTTCAAGAGCTTCGCCTGTTGATTTGCCCCAGCTCCCCCGTTCAGGCTCGCAGGGATCTGAAAGCTGGACTTAGAAATTGAAATTTCTAGGATCTGTGTTCCGAGACTGAAGTCCCAGCAGGTGGAAGCTGGGGAAGCTCAGTGCTGTTTTTTTCTGAGCGATTCGGACAGCCCAGTCACGATGGATTACTGGAAGTACGGCATCAAAGGCATCCTGGCAGACAGGAACGTTGAAGGTGCGGCTATATTGGGCCTCTCCGACAAGAAGTGTGTGTGGGCAGCCAAGCCAGGAAGGCTCCTCGCAGCCATCTCGCCTCAAGAAGTGTCCTTGATCACAGGCCAGGATCAGAAAACATTCCTGCTGACGGGAATCACTGTGGCTGGTGAAAAGTGTAGTGCGATTCATGACAGCCTGCTGGTGGATGAACACAACGCGATGGATGTCAGAAGCAAGGGCAGTGACAGCAAATCCATCTGTATTGGCAAGACCCCCAAAGCCCTCATCTTCCTCATGGGCAAGAAGGGAGCCCATGGAGGAGCCCTCAACCAAAAGGTCCATGATATGATTGTGGGCGTGGAAGCATGAAACTAATAGTGCCAAGGAGACAGACATCTTCTGCCTGAGCACAGGGGCACAGTCGTTGCTGTAGCAGAGAAGGGAAATAGACCNCAAGAAGGGAGCCCGTGGAGGAGCCCTCAACCAAAAGGTCCATGATATGATTGTGGGCGTGGAAGCATGAAACTAATAGTGCCAAGGAGACAGACATCTTCTGCCTGAGCACAGGGGCACAGTCGTTGCTGTAGCAGAGAAGGGAAATAGACCTGGTTTTGTTGCCTATGTCTTTGCCTGCTTCTTTCAGGTGGGGAGGTGCTGGGCAGGCAGCAGTGCTGGGATGTTAACAGTCTACCTGACCAGCTGTGGTGCAGGAGGGAAGAACATCTACGTTCCTCATCAGGATGCTCAGTATTACTTGAGTGGTCTCCCGGCCATCTTTTATTCTCTTTACTGACTGATTTTGGGGTGGAGGTCTCTGGTAACATTAGCTTTGGGAAAGGGCAGGAGGGACAGCAATCCCTTTGCCCTCTTCGCCACTTTGCTGTTTAATGCCTGCCCTAGTGCTGGTCGTGGTTTCTGAGACCTTTCTCCTTCTGCAAGTAGGCCACAACACTAACTATAAGCATGCCTTAGTGTTCATTTTGATTTTGCCCCTGGAACAAGCACAGTTCGTTCTGGAGATAAAGTATTGATCAGCAGAGCCTTGTGCTGCTGTTGGACTGGGCGGTGGGGGGGCACGTGCAGACAGCCTGCCACCTGCTCACTTTCTACATCATTTGAAACCGCTTCTTACGCTACTTTACTATGCAAATTGGGTTTTTTATGAGGTAAGGTACCTGTCTTGTGTCTGTGGCATGGGGATCTTCTGAAGGTTGCTTCCTTTCCGTCCTGCTCAGTCCCTGTCTGGCCTCAAGACCATGGGAGTCCCTGTAAGCCCCCCAGGACACCCCGCAGGACATGGAGTTGTGCCAAACGCTGCAGAATCCCTCCTGCATTCAGCACTGCAGCCCTCCCCTCCTCCTCCTGCTTGCAACCCTAAATGGTCAGTCAGAAATGGGGCGGAACTGGTGCACTTGAGATGGGACCAGTGCAGCAAAGACCCACGGGGTATCTCCCGCAGGGCCGATCTCCTCACACGTGGGCTTTCCTTGCTCAATTGCTTCCGGCAGCTGTGGCAGCTGCCTGGCAGCAAGCCTGAATCCACTACACACCATCGCGCTGCAGCACAGTTGGGCTGCGACCACTCACCCGGGGCAGGAGACCCCGTCCTCCATACCCCTGGGACACCACCCCCCACCGCCATTGCACCAGGTACATCATAGGCGCTAAACTGCTTGGTCTGGTTTGACTAGACCTCCCTGACCACCCACTGAGTCAAAAATAATGCAACAACTGGCTAATTAGTAAGCACTGTTTGATAAGCGGTGCTTACAAGCATGAGTCAAAACAAAGTAACGTAAGTACTAAAGGCAAATAACCACAAAACCGCAAACTGGTGTTCAACTCTAACAATAAAAGCAATGCATCAAATGAAATAAATAAATGAAAAAAAAAAGTTAATATTTATGCCAGCCACAGGTTTTACAAAAAAGCAAAGGCATTCCTAATGAACATTGCTGCTTATTTTCACAAGCTTAAGGCAAAAATTAGTAACTCTTGTGATTTCTAGAGCACTGGTAGTATTCTCCATGGTGCAAATCACAAAATGCAGAAAGCTTTCACCCTCCGAACTTCAGTCCAAGAGGTGTAAAAATGACAGGATTTGGAATAAGAGAAAAATCATTTGGGATGATTTACTGCTTACTCCCCCCTTTAAGGTGCCAGAAAAAACAGGCCTGGCGTGTATGTGTATACTTTACCAGCATGAGAATTTGGAGAAGTATGGACCTATATGTGGGAAGCTAACAGACATGTTGTGAGCAATCCAGACATGATTAGCTTAGAAGCCATGTGGCTCTAAGTCATATGTAAACATGGAAGCAGAGAGGGCTGACGAAGGTGCATGTATTGCGCATGCTCGGCATTAAGCAACCAATCATGTAGAGGCACATGCGTGCACAGCTGTTGGCAATGAGCTTGCTCAAGCAGGTGGAACTCGGTATATAAGATGAGCCATTCGGGAGTAAGAGGAGCATTTCGCTTGAGGACATGGATTGAGTAGCATATCTGGGAACCCGCTCCCAGCACCTATATAGCATTATGGTGGTGTGAATAGCTGCAGCTCCTCCCTAGTTACATGTTACAGGCAGCACAATGGTGTACAAAACCAGTATCTTTCAGTTTGAAGGATTTATTAACTACGTTCAGAAATAACTGGCCTTTGCTAATGACTGCGTATTAATTCAGAGACAGAATTATTTTGAAATCCAAGAAGGATCTTATATTTTCCTTCCCTAAATCTACCAACTGGGAGCCTAAGGAGATTTTGTTCAGACCAGCCCTGAAAAGCAGCTGTTAACGTTCAGGCCTGACTCTTCTTGAAGACTGCGCAACAAAGGAGCTTGAAGAAGAATAACGGAAGGCGACAGCATCTGCATAATCCCTCCGCTCCTGCTGTGATACAAGGAACGTAAAATTAGAAATAGCTGCAGAGAGCATAGTTGTGGCTTAACGTTTCAGGTCTAAGACTCCAGCCTTTGAGAAAAGCCGTCTTCACACCAGGCACTTCTCAAAAAGCCTCCAGTAAAGAGCTTGACCAGCAGGTTTGTTTAATCCTCCATCCCCGGCACACCTGTGCTTACCTAGGAGCCACGAACTCTTTCTGCTATAAAGCTGTGTGACTAGCGCCATTCAGACAAAATGTAGGTACTGCTTTTGTTACAACCCACAGCCTCTTGTGCGACAGGATTGCATTTGCCGTAGGCAGAGCAGGCATGGTAAACTGCACTCAACGGGAAATGTCCGCGTTTTCAACTGCTTGTGACTTCATCAAACTTCAGGACAGTTGTGCTGAAATTCTCCGCACCAGGTCCTTGCCACAGGCTGCTTAAAACGTGTCTGATAGGATGGAGGATTTGCAGTGTCAATCCCACAGCAAACTGGGGCTGGGCTCTCTAGGGCATCAAAGCGGGTGACGCTGGCGTATCTTGAAAAAGCATGGTGTCAGCTCAGAAGCATCCACGTGATGAATTTTCAAGTGGAACAAATTTTATGGAAAAAGTCACGATGTATCTGCCTTCAGATGCAGCGAGCAGCTGGAGATAATTCTTCTAGAGGAAAACCTAGAATCTCCTGTAGCAGTAGCAGCTCAATCAGAGGTCTAAGAAAGATGAATAACAAGGAAAGAGTTGAAGATTTTTACGTGTTTCAACTAAAAAAGACAAGTGACTGGGGATCTTGTAGGTTTTCAGATATGTGCACAGTGCTGTAGTTTGGAAAGGCATAAAATACTGCACCGAGGGGGACATTTGGATGGACGTTACAAAAAAAAAATCCCAGTGACAGAGATAGCAAAATGCTGGCCTAGATTAGGTGACAGGTTGTTAGGATAGAACTAAATGTAGGCTGGACTCGTCCCAGTCAAGGAATATGGGTTAAATGGCCACACCAGGAATATGCCAATTATTTTCCCAGCGACTCTCTGGTAATTCAGCAGAAGGCGGGGATGAGCGGATGACGTGGCCAAGTACGCAGTCATCCTATGCTGATTTCAGCATGATATAATAAAAATTATATTACACCACACACACACACATACATATATATCATGTCCTTCTTCCACACTTGGAACAAACAAATGCTAAAGATTCCTTCACAGAGAGCAGGGGAGGATAAAAGCATTCCTGCTTCCTCTTACAATCTTCAAGGAAATCAGTGTTCAGTGAGTCATGCGCTTGAAATGAACTCAGTGAAATTCATGTAGCGAAAAATCTCAGGCGAATAATTGGTGATGATGGAATTAAAAATGGAGTCATTAATGATAGATGCCTTTTAATGGAGTCAGAACAACAAGATAAAGGGGTCTTTTTTGTGAGGCTTTACCTACATGTGGAATCGTAAATACATAAAAGCCGGGCAGGTAGGTAGGCTATTCCATTCACTGTCCAGTCATATAGGAAGATGAATGAAAATTGTCTTTTTTCTTCAGTCAAATGTTAAACTTCAGTCTCTCTAAATTCACCAGAACCATACAGAAGTGGTTGTTCTGGGCAAGTGTTGGACCCAGTAGGGGTGAATGCAGGCTAATGGTGTTACAAGTTCTCCCCATGTTCCATAATTGCAGTTCTCCAGGTGAGTATAATATCACTCAGGCAGGTTTAGGAATGTCAATAGTCAGGGCAGGGCTGCATGTCATCTGGGAGGGCAGGTAAGGACCAAAGGAGAGGCTTTACTGGGGAACAGTGCATTTATTCTTCAGCACAAGGACTTAACTTCTGCAGCACGAGGACTAACTTCTGTAGCTATGGTTTAACAGCCATCGTGGGGGGAGGATGGGATTCAGCAAGGACAGGAAAGTCCCCACCCTAATTGAGGCACAGCTGAAAATGCAATCTGATGCTAGCTTAGTGTCCCAGGAAAGGAAGGAGCAAGGATTGCTTTATGGGCAGCAGAAACTGGGAACACGGAAAGCATCAGGAGGCAAGTACACACTGCGTGCTGGAGCTGGGGTCCAAGGCAGCTCCGGGGTGGCCATTCCAGCCTGCTGTCCTCCGTTCCCCCTGTGTTTGAAATTATACATCCTGTCTTAAGCAGCTGTGATCTTTCCAGCAGAGGATGATATTCAGAAACAAGAAATGGCTGCAGCTCATCCGCTTTCCTCCAGCGAAGCATCCTTAATGAATGTTTTTAAGGCATAGCAAGAACCTCAGGGCAAAGTGTAATAAATTTTCAGGGGTTGAAGGAAAAAACCCAACACAAGAACAATGTTCCTATGGCTTTACATCAGAAACCCTTGCAAACAGGAGGCTCTGGATTCAGCTGGGTAGAAAACGCTGGTACGCAGAGAGACGCATCACACTGCTCGGACAAAACATCCTGAAGCTGGGTCTGGTCAAACCAGGAGGCCGGCCTAGGGGAGCGCTGGAAATCCCCGCAGGAGATGAGAGAGAACAATGAGGCAGGCTGATGAGGCTGGAAATATGATTTTTACCCAGGAGATGGCACTAAAGGACAACTGCCTTTCAGCCGGAGTCGTGCAACGCAGTGGAAACTTCGCTGGGGACGAAGCTGTCCTTGGCGCAGGTTGCACTGCCATCTTCACAAGTTGCTCCTTGTTATCAGAAGCCAAGCTTTATTCTTAGCGTCTGTACTTTTAGCAAGGGCGAGGATAGCTGTCTTTTACATCCCCATACAGTGGGTAAATACAAGCTTTCTGCTTGTCACGGCAGGATCCCACTCAGCTTCAGAGCATCTCCCAGGCCGGAAGGACCCCAGGAGGTCTGTCTTCCAGCCTCCTGCTCACAGCAGGGACAACACTGAATTCAGACCGGGTTGTTCTGCACTTCGTACAGTCATACCTCGAAAGCCTCCAGGGACAAAGACTCCCCGGCCTCCTGAAGCAACCTCTTCTCATGCTTAATGACCATTCTAGTGTTTTTTTTTTCCCTACTGTAACCAGCTGTAAATTCCCCAGTTTCAATTTATGACCATTGCCCCTTGCTGTCTGACTGGGGACCTCAGTAAAGAGCCTGACTTCTTGTTGGCAACCCCTTCTTAGGTATCAAAAAGCTGCTCTCAGGTCCATCCTAGGTCTTCTTCCCTCCGCCAGGTAAACCAGCGGAGAGCCCTGAGCCTCTCCTCATAGGTGACGCAGGATTCAGGAAGGGCCACCACCCTCTCTGAGCTCAGGCTAGACTTCACCCTGAAACACGCCTAGCAGTCTGATAGCTCTTTCTTACAAGGAGAAGGAAGGGGAGAATTTGCTTCCATTACTTTATTTTATGTTAATTATCTCCATTAATCTACAAGCTCTTTAGGCTCTCTGCTGCTCCTTGAAGTAAATGGATTTCCAAAGCAGACTGTGTACAGGTAACTGCAGCAACTTGGTACAGATTTTAGGACCGGTTTTGTCTCGGGAGAGGCCAGTGTACAGAAAAAAAGAGACAACTGGTTTTATAGCACCCCAACACAAAACCTTCCCCCTTACCAGTCTCACCAACAGGCAGAGGGCAGAAAGGTCAGTCATCCCAGAAGTGAACCTTGGCCTGGGACTGGCAAAGCCCCGGAAACGCCAGAGTGACGTGGTATGGCGTGGTACGGCTCTCCTCAGTCACAGCACTTCAAAGGCAAGCTATGCAAGAGGGCTTCCTGGCTGCTAATGTTGCAGGACAAAGGACAATAGCTGCAAGTCCTCTGCTGTTTCCTCAGAGCCTACGGTAAGCAGAGTAGTAATTAAATGCTTTGGCAAAAACAGCAGGAATAAGCCTTATTCTGCTCCATGACTCATTGAGCAAACACTAGGAATAGCCAGGGATTTAATTTAAAAGTGACTTGCCAGGCAGTCAGGTGAGTGGAGTTCATTCCTGAGAGAAGCTTGGAGGAGTAGACTGCTTCTTGCCACTCTTGGCGTGTATTCAGCTTCCCAAACTTATTTATCATGTTGTTTGTTATAAAACATGGTGAAAGGCAGGTAGAAACCTGAACGGAACCAGATAGCCCAGTAGCACACCACTGAAAACAAAAACCTGTGGGGTGGAGCGACAGGTAGAGGTGCCAATGAAGTGCCCCAAGGGAGGAACCGATTTTGTCCAGTAGCAATGTCCACCACATCCCACCTTTGTCAACAAGAGGGTCAAATGTCCATTTTATTCCTAAAAAGAACCTGGAAACAAGCTGCAGACAAGCCCATTTTAATAAAGAGGCCTGCCTGCACCCGTGGGTCGAAAGCGTTCCCTGCTGGGGTGGCTCCTGCAAGGCCAGCCTTGTGAAGAGCACAGAAAGCCCATGCAGAAGCTGAGAGTTTATCCTGGACTACCCTTCTGGCTTGGCACGCCGTCAGGGCTGCCCCGGAGAGCCCAGCCTCCTCACCATCACCGACATCTCACTCTCCTGAGTCACTTGCAGACTTGCAGCACAATGGCTCTGCTTCAGATGGAGGTAGCCGTTGCTTGTCGGCTGAGCAGGATGACCTGCCACCCGATGCTGAGCGAGTCGGGGAGTATTTCCCCTTGTCTGTCATGTCACCAAGACAACATTCAGGAACAGCGCTGCGGGATCTGCCCTGTCCCACCCGTCTGCATCTTAGCTAGGCCAGACCTGGCACAGCAGGGATGCTGCCATGATTGACAGGAACTACAGCCCTCTGCCATCCACCCCACTGAAAAATGAACTTAACGCCCCCCAGATTCAGATTTTTTCTAGATGCTGCCATGTCAGCTGGGCTGGTGAAGAGAATAGCAAACCTTCAGACCAAGGCTTGGCCTTGCAAATTTCTTCCACCAGTGAATTACTGCTCAAGGACAACTGGTAAGCAGCACTAATTGGTAGCCTCGGCGAGAACCATCAGTTCATTCTGAGGAAGGAAAATAGGCTGGCATGAATCACCTGCAGTTTATAGTAACAGAGTAGGCTACTTGCTTACTTTTTGTTTCTCCTTTCTTTGTTTTTGGTCTATTTTAGAAACCCTGTTCAGCAGAAGCTGACTCACCAATATGCATCAAGGTTTGCTTTTCTCGGGCTCACACAGAAGCAGCGTTTTCATCTCGTTCTGGTTCTGGATGGATGGCAAGCAGGTTATTCCCTCAAAGTTGCACCAGGCGAGCAGAGACCATAGATCAGCAGGCAAAAGTCAGTGGTACCCATTGTGCTGAGTGGTTCCACAAGCTAAAGTTCATGTTTACCTTTGTGGAAAGTCCCTGCATGGACTGGGCTGGACCCCGGGTGTTGCAATGAGGGAGCAGCCTTGCTGTTCAGCAGACATGTGGACGAACAGATGGACAGTCATTTCACACATAAAAGTGGAGACACAACTCCCCCTGCATTGCTTTTAGTCATTTTAAAAAAACCCCTCTTAACAAGGCACGCTGGAAAAGCACTGTAAATCATAGAATGGTGTAACAAAATTTGAAGTTAATCCCAAAATACACAAGCTGGTGTGGCATGTGGGTGTCAGGACAGCCCTGTTCTTACTGCACAAGACGCAGCACTTACCAATACCCTCTGGCATGCTGATCGGAGGAGGGGGCAGATCGGAGGGACAGGTCTGTCCTCACAAGGAAGCTCAAGAGAAACAACTAAAGGCATGAAATCAATGAGCAAAATCCCTTTGTGGCTATTCCTACCCCAACTCATGCAGCCTTAGATCTTTTACAGCCTCATCTCCACACCTGCCTTTCCTGAGCATTTCCATGGAGTCTGGGCTACAACCACGTCCTTCTGGAAGAATGCAGAGGCCACAGGCAAAACACCATGGGGAAGTTTACACTGCAGTTTCCCCTCGCTTTCTGGGGCTGCTGCCGAGAAACACCTCCTTTGTGTGCTTGCTTATGCGTGTAGGCAATCACAAGACATGGAACACAATACTTTTATTTACAGTCCAACTAGAAAAGAGCATTTAAAAAAAATCCACCTTTGTTTCATTTGCTACATTTAAAAGAAATACAGGCTGGTTTGCTAAAACATCCAAACCCCTTCAATCAAAAAAGGCAAAGAAAGCAAATGAACAGCATTTTTTTCCCAGAACGTAAGTCAACTCCTTGATTACAAAAACACTACCAAAACTAGGAAGATCTGTAATACAGAGAAACTGCCAGCAGGGATACCTTTTACTGCTACCATGAAAGATGGGTAGGGAAAAAAAAAAAATCAAAATGCACCAAATCTTGCAAGCCCATAAGCCCCCTTGTTCCGGTGTCATCAGTACAAGATGTATATCCCTGGAAGTGTGACATGGAAGCTGCTCCATCCGCACCACTGAGCTGAGCCATCTGATGTTGACATTCCCGAGCTACAACTTCCACCTACAGAAATGAAGATGGAACTCGCAGGTTATTTGGCCCCATTCTTAGGCAAAACGGATGTAAATTCTTATACCAACCACTGTACGTAGGGGTTTTTTCCAGATGCAGCTGGTAATCCATTTTCTTTTCCGGGGAACGCTACAGAACTGGGTGTTCTCACAGCCCCAGTTTCCAGAATCAGGTATGTCAGATATAAACTCTGTTCTCACTAAGAGAAGTATATGCAGGTTTCACAGCAGCAGAGAAGTTTAAAATATTAATCACAGTGAACCTTTAATGCCCCAAAATCAGAAGACAAACACACTCATTTTCTTTCTGGATTTTTACATCAGTCTTAAGATTTAAACGCCCATGATTTCCAGTGTTTGAGAGAAACAACAGTGATGCAGCAAAGCTCACCATGTCTCAGACCACAGTCCATTTATGTCTGAGTACACTTTTAAGTATACTCATAATCTTAACCCTCTCAGGCCGGGGGAAGGACATCAGAAAACCAAAGACTGTCTTTTCCTGATCCCTTGTTATGTTTCATCCACTGCTTTGACAATTCCTCTCGCTAGCCAGGCTCCCATCTCCACCTCCACAGCTGCCCCCCATCCTCTACTTCCCTTCGTTTCTCTCTCCCTCATCTACTTGCTTTTCCATCCATCCTTGGCTCCCTTCCACACATAGCCCAAAGCTTTAGAAAACCAACTCATGTCCGAGAACAAACTTCAGCTCAATTAGTCACAGATTATTTCCTCATCCTTGCATTTCTTCAACCCTATCTGATTTTATAAAGCACTGGAAATTTTTGCAGAGATGAGCACTCAGTCCGGCGGAAGGGGCTGGCCGAGGGGGTCGGGGCTGGGACTGATTGTCCAAGACGCTTCTCAGATGCGGGTCTCAGATTTAATCCTAAGAAAGCAGCAATGGCCTCGCGCCCTCCCCGGTGGGGTGCGTGGAGCCGTGCTAGCGGACGAAGGATGCCACCTGAGCTGCCACCCCAAAGGGAGCGGAATAGGCCGTCGCTAATCCTTGCAGGCCGACCACCAAGTAGCGGCATCCCTTCTGCAGAGCTTTGCCGACGTTCTGCGGGGAGAGACGGGAGAAGGGGATAAAAAAACAGGAGAGGTGATGGAAAATACCTTCACATAAAATCTTCCCGATAGCCACTGTCACTGACCCAGAAAATGAACTTCTCCCACAGCTAAGGAGGGCTTGAGCATGGCACAACATTTTACCATCTATTTTTATAGAGAAATACACACCCACACAGTATAGGTAAACCGAACGGATGCAGCCTCCATAGGAAGCCAGGCTTTCATGTGGGCTTCTATTCGAGAATAAAATCAGTTTAAATTCACACCCAGTTTGTAGAGGTATGTCTTTCCCACACACACATGTTCTAAGTATGTTAGGAACCCTTAAAAGCACATAAACTGTTAAAACTGGAGCTGAACCAGAAGACAGTACATCACCAAGAATACTTTTTGGAAATTTCATTGCTTTTTGTCAAGACAGTATTTTTTTTTGTCAAAATAAGACTGTTTTGACCCACTTTCGCATCTGTACATGTTTAAGAACTCATCTGTGTACTGCATTAGAGATAATGTGCTACAGATAATTTAAACTAAAAACCTTAATCTAATTTCAATTTCACTCTTGCTAGTTTTCGCTCATATGGCTGGTCATGACTGGGGAATTAATCCAATGTGGTCAGTTTGCGAGGAGTATCAGAATTAACTGTTAGTAACACTTTATGGTCGTGTGAGACTAGATCAAAATAATCCCTTGTAACACGAAAAACACTGAAACAGAGGATATATTTTAAAATAGAAATCGGTGAAATCCCGTCAATAGCTATTATATTCCTAGGATTTCTTAAAGCTGGATTACAGTGGTACTGGCCCATGAAAACCTTCAGCTGTCACGACGCCACTGCATAGCTGAATGTTGCTGTATTTACTCCTATGGAAACACACTCGAAGGGAGTTAGGATGGCAAAACAAAAAGCCAGCTCAAACCCCAGGGCCGAGCCTGGGGACGGCGAAAGAGAACGCAAGGCCTTCCCTTCCCACATCTGCCCCTGTCCTACTATGTCGCACTGGCGACTTCTTGCCTCCTTCCTGCACCGCATACAACTGACCTTCCCGGACCTCACCAACGCTTTCTCGAGTTGTTCTCTACTGCCAAAGCTAAACCGGCAAACCTTCCCCATGGGGATGTTGTCTGACCAATAGAAAAGGGGATATGCAGTGTTCAACAACTACCCTGTGCTCTAAGCACTATCATAAGCGCCCTTATACTGACAGCACCTATTGCAATAGCACCAATAGCAGAATTATGAACTGCTGTGACATAACGACGTTCACGAAACTGCTCTGTATAAATCAAGCCTACAGACCTGAGACTGCTACATACTACATGTGTTTACTGTGACTCGGCAATCAGTGTTGGAAACTCGAAGTATCAAATCCATCATGAAAGAATGAAATATGCTATTCGTCTCTGTATGAAACAGCAGTATTTGTGAGGCAGCCCAGGACTATGCTGTCATCTGTAAACTCTGTGAATTTCAGAAGTAACTAACTTTGCCAAGCTATCTAGCATTTTCTGCATGTCAGACATAGCAAGCGTATCTTTACCAAAATTACAATTTTGGTAATAGAATGCAGTAGAAAGTCAGGTCTCGTACTGACATCTGTAATCTCTCCGGGAGGAAAAGACAGGTTTTTCCTGCTAACACAGAACCTACAAATACACAAGATGTACCCGAGCCATATTTAAGTGGCAAGACCAACAAAAAAATAATAAAATTCTTCCAAATTGCACTTTTGTAATTAAAGGCACACACGCTCCGGGGTGGGGACGGATGGCCAGACCTCAAACCATGGGACTGCAGGACTTTCACCTTTCCACACAGAAAAGCGAAAGAACGATTCTGAGCCAAAACAGTAGTTACACGATGAAGAACACGTTGGGTTTTCTCTCTACCTCATACCAGGGGTTTTCAGGGGACACCTAGAAGGTAAAGGGCCAAATGAGTGCACTGCAAGGATTTCACTGCCCTTTATTCGGGTCACTTTAGAAGGGGGGGGAGGAGGAAGCAAGCCAATTAAGTGGAATTTTTAGGGAATGGTGTCAAAACAATGACGCCGAGGGAAACGCAGAACAAAGAAAGGCAAAGTACCCGTCACATGGGTCAGCTTAGCGTCGTTTTCACTCCGAAACGGCACATTTTCTGCTCTCTGATCCAGGCGACGGTCCGCGTCGTGCCTTCCCGGGCAGGACCGCCTTCTCCCCGGCAAGCGCAAGAGCAAGCCAGCGGGCTGACCCCCGCCTCGGAGCTAAGCGCTGGCACTAAAACGCCCGAAATGCCGAGGGGGGGCTTCGAGAGCCCCCGGGGAACGGCGGCGCCGAGACCCCGCCGCCCGCAGAGCCGCGCTGCCCTCCCGGCCCCGC
>VZSC01019431.1:14399-61845 GCA_013398225.1 Steatornis caripensis
GGGGCCCGAGGCGTGGGGCACCGGCCCCGACAGCTCGGGCCGCGCAGCGGCTCTGGCGAGGGAAACCGCGCCTCGCCTTGCTGGGGAAGCGGGGAGTTGCTGGGGGAGGGCCCGGCCTCGCCCCGCGGCAGCTCAGGAGGGGAAGCCCACCGTGTCGCTGGCAGTGGGGTGGGGGCGCGGAAGGGGGCTTCGGCCTCATCGCCGCCACCGCCGGTGAAGCGCTCGAATAGCCCCTTCCCCGGCTCCACGCCAGCAGCGGGTTTGGGAGAGCGCACTCTCTTCCCG
Organism: Steatornis caripensis; assembly: GCA_013398225.1. Taxonomy (NCBI): domain Eukaryota; kingdom Metazoa; phylum Chordata; class Aves; order Caprimulgiformes; family Steatornithidae; genus Steatornis; species Steatornis caripensis. Next base: position 14,685 of record VZSC01019431.1, read on the forward strand.
TCCGAAAAAAAAAAAAAACAACCTAAATTCCTCGGTAGTCCCTCTGCTACTGGTGTTTGTACTACAGCCTCGGCCAAACAGCATCTCCGGCGTACAGGGGTCTGTTCTGCTACCCTGGGCCGAGGGGCATGTACCAAAGCCTTCATTTAAAGGCAAAAGACCCTGATGCAAGGGGAGGCTCGCGGCCGCACGCCTCTGCAGCTGGGTGGGCTGCAGTTTAGCACCCGCGCTTCCTAGGCGGTGTTCGTGTAGCTAGGGTAGATCAAGCAAACAAAAATTGTATAGGGAGGATCGATACCATTTATTAAACCAGTCTATTTATCCACATTTGATACATACGCAAATACTTTGGACAAGCAGACGCAACGAGGGGACAGACTAACCTTCACTGTAGATTTTTCTTACCGAGGAACAAACCCTCCAGCCTGTGTGGCCCTGAGATGCACCCTTAACGTTCAGCAAGTAAATCCTGCACCTAGCACAGGTGCCCCAAGGGTGGTGCTTCACCATCGCCACAGCTCCGGCCGGAAAGCTGGTAATGGAGAGCTTGGCCAGCCCTCTGAAGGGCGGGAAGACATGAGCTAAGTCTTTCGCTAAGGGAAAAACACTCTACCCCTTCCCCCATTTGATATTAAAGGCCTCACCACTCCTGTCACGGTCGTCAGGTTTTAAATTTAAATCTCCAGAAAGCTGAGGTGGAGACCTAAACCCAGGACAGGATTTCACGCCCCAAGTACCGGTCCCAAAGAGACGACTTCAACAGCCCATGCGTGGCCCTCAGAGCTCCTCCTTCCTCCAGGATCTGCCTGCAGCAGCGCCTGCAGGGCCCGTTTCTGATCCACCCACTTCTCTCTCCAACCTCCTGGTGCTGGGTGCTGAACTTGCCTGCATGCCACAGGTGCAGGTGTGTCCTGAACGCTGTGGAGACTGCAAAATGGAGAAGCACCATCGGTCCTGTCCCACGGACCTATTTTAACAATAATCATGTGGTAGGGAGCACGGAACAGCAAGGTACTGGAGTTAAATTTTGCGTGCTCTCATACATTGCTGTGGATTTTAATGTGCTATGAGTTTGAAGGAGGAAATAATTGCTTGATGCTGATGAAGTAGCAGCATCAAGAAATAAACTATGAATAGTCCGTAAGCACCTGTTGAATGGGATCTTTCATCTCGTTAACCTCAAGCTACTTTGGAAAATTCTGAAGTAAAAAAGAAGTGCATTAAGTATTTTTATGGGGCTTTAAAAAGTGTTTGTGTCTAGGTTTTCTTTTTGTAGATCCATTGCTGAAAGTATACTTTGCCCCTGAATGAGAAGTGCAAACACAGTGAAAAATAATGTCTTGTCAAGCGGGGCAGGCCTTTCCCCACACACTGGGTTTGTACCTCATGGGCTTGTTTCATTTTCCAGAGTTCTGCTGTCAAAACCCCAGAGAATACATCTCTCAATTTACTGTCTCCACCTGCGTGGCCCCAGGGGAACCATGACACGTTCTGAGATTACAAGGTCCAAGGCACCTCTTAGGTATACCACACCGGGTATCAAAAGTTTTACGTCCGACAAGCTCGTGGAATTTTAGTGTCATCGTACCTAAACGGCATTAATGCCGCCGCTTTGTTCTCAAGCATTATTTTCATCTAGAGAAGCAGGAGTGAATGTTTATAGTCCTTTCCTTGACCTATATACATTTTAATGTTTTAAATCGGGCTGCACGGAAANAGTTCTGCTATCAAAACCCCAGAGAATACATCTCTCAATTTACTGTCTCCACCTGCGTGGCCCCAGGGGAACCATGACACGTTCTGAGATTACAAGGTCCAAGGCACCTCTTAGGTATACCACACCGGGTATCAAAAGTTTTACGTCCGACAAGCTCGTGGAATTTTAGTGTCATCGTACCTAAACGGCATTAGTGACGCCGCTTTGTTCTCAAGCATTATTTTCATCTAGAGAAGCAGGAGTGAATGTTTATAGTCCTTTCCTTGACCTATATACATTTTAATGTTTTAAATCGGGCTGCACGGAAAGGGATCTATTCAGTTTGGAAGTATCTTAAATAAAAGCAAAAAAAAGCAACTCCAACCCAAAAGAGCAGAACCATGGGGTAAGTCTAACTCCTCCCCCTCCTTAGAGCCCCTTAGAAATGCTGCCAAGAAGTCACAATTGCATGCCTCAGCCCTCTGAAGATCTGAGACAGTCTATCCCTTGCCGGAGCTGCGGAACATGACACAGCATTTAACTGTCTTTCAGATTTCTCAAGTTAAAGCCATGCTGATAAAACGCCACACTGATCCCCTCCCACGTGGAAGTCGAGCTGCATTTCAGATCCGAATGTTCTTACCTCGCTCTTACCCAAGGAGTAACCTATACGTAAGAGGTATGGAACAAGGCAGCTGTCGAGGGACTTGGAAACGGGACCGAGGACTTGGTATGCAGCATCTCACTGATTTCCATACTAAGTACACTCCGCTCGCCCATAAAACCAGCAGTTCTGAAAACGTCTCTTTTCTGGCTCTTCCCATCTTACTCCTGCCAGGAACAGATCTGGAAAGCCAAGCGATGTGTTTGGGTGCAGCTACACCTTTCACACTCGGATCGTGCCCTCGCTGAAGCACCTGGGTGTATTTGCTAACGAGAGTGAAAGGTGAAGCACAGCTCATCTGCCAACAACGCAATAACAGGAAGGACGGAAGCAGGGTTTGGGAACGGGGGCAATTTCACGCTGTTGGCAGTTACGGGAAATAATATCATTTGCAAACTGTCCGTACGTGGAAACACTAAGTTGGCACTTTGGGGTGCGGTGTATCATGGGGGAGTTGAAGTGAAAGTTGTAGCCTGTCCTCTTGGAACACTGTGTTTTGTGGAACGCGAGTACCTCTCTGGTTACATGAAGCGCTGAAAGCCAGCGACAATCTAGGGCAAAGTTAGCTGTGTAAAAACAGCGTGTAAAGCAGGAAGCTATCCTAAGTACTTAATCTACCATCTCACAGCATGACCTATATTTTTTCCACTGAACCTTCCAAAAAGGCAAACGGTTTTGTTTCATTACTGAGTTCATACATGATCGTGGATTAACATCGCTGTTACGTTCCAGGGGTGCATTTTCAAGGATAACTGAACATTCACCGACATTTATGGGTAAATTGAGCAGACACGCAAACCCCTCCGAGGCCAATTTTTGGTGAGTTTCTGGAAAAGCTCCTGGCCATCCAATTCTAAGAAGCACTAAACCACCGATACTTTCTGAACAGCGCAGAACCACAGAACAGACGCAGTGCTAACCCAGAATTCACACAACGTGGAAGATGATGTCTGTACACCTTCAAACTATTTTGCTACCTGCAGTAATCACTGCGCTTTCATAAAGGGCAAACAACAAGAATTTTAGTATGAGAACTGTTCAAGTAAGTTTTAATAGAGTGCACCAGTGAATCAAGATGACTTGCATCAGATTTTGTTTCAATGAACATCAGATTAAAAAAAAGAAAAGAAAAGGGGCTACAGTTCTTTCTTTCCAAACACCACCCTTTTTCTAAGGCAACAATACACGTCCATTTCCGAACATAACTGTTACAGAGGAAAGCTACATCACAGTACAGTATGTCAAGTCCATCTCGGTCAAGAAGCCATTAGAGAATGGCACATTTACTACACTTACAGCCTTCTAACTTAGGGTTACAGAGTTTACCACAGCTTTTTTTTTTTAATTTTTATTTTTTAAAGTGACAATTTCTTAATGAACTTTCTATTCTTCACAAGAGTGTGCAGATGGGGCCCATATGTTGATATTACAGTAATTACGACATTAAATAACATTGCACAACCAACCTCTATGGTTAATTCAGTACAAAATAACAAGTATTAAAATGTACCAGTACTAGTGGTTTTACATAGTTTATAATCATTAATTATGAAGGAAAAAAACGTGGGTTGTTTTTTTTTTTTTTTTTTTGTAGGCAAGTGCCTAATTACAAAGCTGCACATTACAGGCATAATGATGTGGAATAAATACAAGAAACCTGGTAAAATATTAAACACAAACAGGTTACATGGGAACAAACTGTACAACCACGAAAGCATAAATCAACAGTTTATCATTATAAACAATGTATGTTTAGCTGTAAAATACTACGTGGAATTCCATGTACTCTTTGGGGGCACATGTTCCAAAAGCCAAGCTAATTCCTGAGGTGGTACTGTTAACTTACACAATTGGTCAACACTTCAGATAATCTTGTGCTATTAAACAGTCCCAATATTAACATATTTCCATAAAATGGAACTTCTAGTATTCTGAAGGCAGCAAACAAGTGACATTTTATACCGTGGTATTCAAATGAAATAATTACGGTTCTCCATTTTGGTGCTACATTTGTTAAGGGGCCATGGGAGTAAGCACTGTAATTCGCAGACAGAACATCACTTAAGCCTGCTTTCTGTTCCCCCACAGCTCTGAGCTGGCCCAAGGCAGAACAAACTTTTTAAACTGTAAGTGCCAACACTGTAAACATGTTTGGTTTTTTTTTTCCCCAACTAAACACTGTCCAATAACAAGGATAAGAGCCAAAGATAAGCAGGAACAGTCTCGTGTAGAACAAAAGCCAATTATTCATTGGCTTTTTGTTCAAATCATGAACAATCTTTAAATAATTAAAAATGGTCATGCTACAGTTGTGAAAACTATTTTTGTGCATTTGACTCAGGACACGAGTTTTTTAAAAAACGCATGATAAAGGTAAGACTTATAAAAACCACCAAAAATGTAAATGATAGGGAAGGGCTTTTCCAACTCAAAGCATCAAACATACATTTCTGTGCAGAAATCTAGACAACTATACAAGATCTGAATTTAAGCAGTCATCTTTTTATTATACAACTCTATGAACATAAAATGAACAGAATGCTCTATATACTTACCTGTACATGTGAACATAACTTCTTTAGCTACAGTTATTTAATATAGGTCATACTGGATTTAACTTTACAATTCTGAATAACTATGTATAACCTTATTGCAATAAGGGCAATTTCTACATGGGGAGTTTCACAGGCCAATCACGTTAGGTGTAACCAGTACATTCAAAGTGTAGATCATGTATGAATCTTCCCTGATCCCAAAAAATGTAGGCTCTCTTTACAGCTTAAGCTCATTTGCTATCTTGGATGCAATGTTCTTAAATGCGATAGAAGTCCCAGATATTCTCTTGAAACGAACTCCATTGAGCGACAATCGTGGCAGTTTGCAGACTTCCATCTCCCACTGAACAAGGCTATCTTGTCGTGCGTCGCCGTGAACGCAGAAGAGCAAAAACCTCTCTTTTTGTTCGTAATCACAGTTATTAGCGTCTAACACTTTCCGAATCTCTCTCATCATATCGTTCGGGTCCATAGAACTAGTGGTCTTCATACTCCACGTGAACCGCAAGGAGCGGGGCTTCGAATCTTTGCTATCCTCCTTATCTCTGTCTTTTGGCTCCCCAGAAGCACTCCTGGAAGAAGTGACATACAGAACAGTCAAAAATAAAAGCAATGTAGCCAAGAGACAGCAGAGAAACACAGTTCTACAACAGGGGTTTCTAAACTGCGACTGACACACCGCTAGTCACACGCAAGTTGATTCAAAGAGTCAGATGGACACTGCTGGAACAGTTGCGCACCACCTCCTACACTCATGTGTGTTTTGGCACAGCACCGGGGGCTGCTACCAGCACTGGCGCAGCTCCTGGCAGTGGCACGCAAGCAAAGCAAGTTTGGAAACCCCTGCTCTAAAATGTTCTGATGACAGCATGTGCAATGGTAACCGCAGCAGACACACATTACTCCATACTGCTCCAAAGAAAGTGGAATCTATGTAAAAGCATGACTGAAGTTCTGCTGATTTCATGATCTGGAGCATGCCATACACCAAAAAAACTGAAGTTGAGGTACACAATCCTGAAGCATAAATCATACTGTAAAAGCAGCAGAGGAAGAAACCCCACCCTGTGATTCACAAGCCTTCAGTTAATCTCCTCCCCTCTTTTCCACCTTTCCCGCTTTTGCTTTTATTATGTATTTTTGACCTCTCTCTGTGTAAAAAGACCTTATAGTAACGTGCTTTGTTTTAACTGATGAAGCAGAATTTTGTGCTGTAATCTGGTCACAGACAGCTTGTTTGTCAACCAGTTGAGTACACAGTCAGCAGCTTTTTCGCAGAAGAAAGAGTGACATGTAGACACAAAGTATTTTAATTGATACAATGACTCGGGACAAAATTTCAAGGGATATTCTTACTCTCATGCTTCCTTACCAAACAGATTATTTATTCCATTGCAGAAAGCATTTTGAGAAACAGCACTAATTGTTTTAAAGTAATTCCACAGCCAACTATTTCTCTTCTTGTCCCAGGTACTTAAGATGCCTGATGACTCCCCATCTGTCGGGGGAAGGGGCTGTTCTCATTGGGATAAACTGTCGCTATTCAGAGAGGAGTCAAAACAAGCATTTTTAATTTAACTTTCAGTGTGATCCCCAAAGAACCACATTGATATTAAGGGATAGAGCATGGCAGGGATAAGATCTCAAATGACTTTTAGCCCAAAACAGACACTGTAGGATGACAAAAGGTAGAGGAAGCTGGAGAATGAAAGCAAGAGCTGAAAGCAACTTCACAGTTCATTTCATTTGAACATTTGATTAATCTCTTTTCCCTTTCCACATCACGAATTCAACAGCTAACAGACTTTGAATTGAAAAGGGCTAAGGTAGATAAAACGCATTGTGTATTATACAAATGTATCCTGTTAAGAAGTGCTGCTGCTTTTTTTTTTTTCTTTTTAAAAGTAAAGGCTTTCGGCTTTGAAAACTATGTCGATACTTTCTTTAAGCGACCCGTTTGGAATGCAAACTACAATGCCTGTTCATTAGAGAGCATAAAAAGAAAAAGTTATGCACTGTGCTTAGCACACCAAAAATGCGGAACCAAATGCTGAAACATGGCAAAAGAGCAGATATACTGGAAAACGAGCGTATGAAGGAATGCCTTATTACTCACACGGCATCTATAGGTTTCTGTACAGCGGTTGCCATACGAATTCAGTATTTAGCAGTCACCACCCTTTTTGTCTGAATGTCACTTATTTTATTTCNGCTTTGAAAACTATGCCGATACTTTCTTTAAGCGACCCGTTTGGAATGCAAACTACAATGCCTGTTCATTAGAGAGCATAAAAAGAAAAAGTTATGCACTGTGCTTAGCACACCAAAAATGCGGAACCAAATGCTGAAACATGGCAAGAGCAGATATACTGGAAAACGAGCGTATGAAGGAATGCCTTATTACTCACACGGCATCTATAGGTTTCTGTACAGCGGTTGCCATACGAATTCAGTATTTAGCAGTCACCACCCTTTTTGTCTGAATGTCACTTATTTTATTTCTCAGTGCAAAGTGACATTCATTTCTCAGGGACTATAAGGTGTTTACTTCTGGCAAACAGCAGCTTTAGTAATGAACACAGTATGTATCTCTAGTAAAAATTTAATGTATACATATATACACACAGACACACACAAAGTATACTACATTTTCCACCGAAACCAAAAGTAAACACCATTAAATATTTGTAAGCCAAAACATGATTTTAAAGTGCCTAAATGATTGGTTAACTCTTAGAGGGCTTTATTATGCAAAGAAATATTCTTAAATAAAGTTTTATATTAAATACTTCGCAAGAAAGCAAGAATGAGGGAGATAAAGGACCTCACCAAACCACCACCCTCCTCCCAAATAAAGAACATCTTAAAAATGCAGATTACTTAAGCACTATTCTATTTTACATCCTGATTAAAAATCTTTAAGAAATCACTTAAACCTTGATGCGAAAGACCTAGGAGCGAAGTATTAATAGTGGCTCCTCACCTTGAGGTGTCAGTTCTGCCACTGGCTTCGCCTTCACTTGGATCCCTCAAAACAAAGTTAAGGTTGAGATTCAATGATAAAGGTGAAAAATAAAAGTTAAGAAAACCTACATCTAAAACAATGTTAAATAGCTACTGAACAAAAAAAGTAAATTAATATAATAACGTCAAGCCTAATAGTGTTTAATAGTATTTTTTCACAGCTGCAGTTTTAGTTTCCCTTTATGATACCTTAACTTCTTTCAGCTCTGACATGTAGTTGTTTAATGTTTTGTTTTTTAACTGATGGTAAAATTAACACATTGTTCTCAACCTACTGCGGAGAGAGCAATGGCCACATGTAATTCCAGCAAGCACAGAGGAGCAGTTGATCAAGGTGGTCCGGGGTGGGGGGGGGTGGGGCTCCACTCTGCACCCTTTCAGGCCAGGCCTTTAGACCTCAGTCCTGAAAGCACTTAGGTACACGCCCATGCTTAAGCACACTTAAGTAATTAAAGATAAGACGTGTCTAAGAGTTTTCGAGACCAAATGTTTGAAGCCCAGTTCAGAAAGGTTACTTCAACATCTGCGTAACTAAGCAAATCAGCTGTTGCATTGACTTTGGTGAGATTACTGGTGAGCTTGAGGTTAAACATATCTTTTTTCATCTTACTGAATTAGAGCTGTACTTTACCAAGGAACTGCTTTGTATCATTCGTTTTTGGTCTGAAGCAACTTGAAAAATATCCATAGGCTGTATAAGCCACCTAGGTACATTCCTAGTGCTGCTGTACAAACATTTTAGCGCCCAATTCCAATTCTCTAATTAATTTAATACCTTCAGAACACAAATACTTCAGTAACAACACAAATACTTTAGTAACAAACATCAGAGAAGTATCATTTGACATAAACCACTGATAAAAAATTCTTCGATATCCTATTGATTAATCATTCTCATTATGCATTTGTTTTATATACTTACCAGAAAAGACATTTACCTTTGCCAAATGATAAAGTCAATAAAGTCTTTCATGACACCTTCTAATCAAAGCATGCTTTAAACCATTATTTCCTGAACAGTACAGAAGTTAAAAGGCATGCAGTTATGTGATCCGCCTAAAGAAACAGCCGTCCCCGCCCATAACCTCCATCCATGTAATCCCAGTCACTAAGTCTCAAACAGTCCAAAGTTTAAAAAAAAAAAAAAAGAAAAAAAAGAAAATCACAGAACACCAACACCTCCCCCCCAGCAATAAAACAAACAAAAACCCTACAAGGCCTTTGCTACAGGAAAATGTGTTTTTCGCTGTAGAAAACATAATAGGAAATGGTATAAAAATGCTCTATAATAAAGATCTTTTAAAAGAAGACATCAATTTACAATACGTTAATTCTAAAGACATAGTTTACAATATTATTTTAATATTGTAGTTTAACATAATGAAAATACTAATTCTTTGATCTGACTCTTCAGAAAAATTCAAGATACCGTTCCTTGAAAATCACAATGAGCTATAATGCAAAAAAACCAGCCTGCGCTCTTGAAATTGATTAGTTACTGGACAGAAAATACCATTCTTCCCACTTGGAAGTCTGCACTGACACCCCAGTTGACTAACTTCACTGTAAATTTTTTTTCTTTTTAAAACCAGAAAACAGACTCTCTCTCCCCAACTACGTAAGTGTTGGAGATACCAATAACGGAGGATCACAGTCCTGTATCTTCAGGTTTCTGAAAAAAGAACATCATTCACATACTGTTGGTTTTTTTTTTTTTTTAATTAAGCCATCATAGGATGTGTTCTGCAACACACACTGACGCACTATCAACTCACCAAGTTAAATCAATTTTATGAGGAACATCACTGCATTTCTAGCTTGCTTCTCTTCCCTTATAATATCACCTTATGTGATTCATGATATTTCACATACAAATCTGCAACTCCTAGCTTAACCTAGCTTTGAATTTATCCTCCTTTTACACACAAATGATAGAATTCAGTATATAACAGCATAATTCTGTAAAGAAATTTGATGTTTCCAAGATATAATTGTTGTAAAACTGACAATAATGCAGTAAGGACACATCTGTAAATAGGCTTAAGAATCGTGTAGGTAAATCACTGTTAGAATGAGACAAACTGAAAATTAAGTCCCCTTTTGGGAAAACTATTGTGACTGCTAAGTCAACAGTCACTTGACATTAAACAGTGTATTTGAAAAATCTTCCCAGTACCTCTCCTCACAGCATTACTACTGTTAGTGTCACAGGAATGAATGCAGGTCCAGGACATGTGAGTTTCCTTCTTTCAGAATCCTGAACTTACATTTGAAGAAGCTGATAACATGATACCAGAGGCTGCATGATACTGAAGTATTAGTATTTCCAGACACCCAGACTTCTACCCATTCCTAAGCTTCTCATTTATTCACAGATTTTAGAATTCCCTGAAATAATTTGTAAATGCCAATTCCCTCTAAGCACAGCAATAAAACTGTTGTAAATACAGCCCTTGCAACAAACTACACCCAGTTAAAAAATCTAAAACATTGCCAACATTAAATAATGACTCATTTTTAAGTCACTGCTTTCAGTATTTAAGTTCATTTGATTTTAACTGAATTGCAGCATCTTCGTATTTTAAGCTGTAAAGCACGAACAAAACCCCCTTTTGAGTAGCATTCTCTTGCTCCTTTGAGATAAAGCAGCAGAATAGATGGTCAAACATAATGGTTACAATATACACAGAGAAGTAAAACAAGGCAGGTTCTGGAAAGAACACACAAAACAAGCATCATTCTAACTAAGTTTACATTTACTTCAGACTTAAACTGGAAATTCTCAATGACTTCACAATTATGGCCCTAGTTATAGGCTAGGCTTTTTTTTTTTCTCTCTCTTAAAAATCGAGGTACTAACCTGCGAACAAACTTGGAAGTTATCTTGCTTATTATACCAGTTGATGTCCCTCTTCTAGCATGTGCAAAAGCACCGGTTTCATGGGATGGTGAGGCGGGCGGTCCATTGTAAGTGGCATTACGCCGCTCCCTTAGCTGCTCACCATGGAAAGTGCTTCGACTTGAACTCCCCCGAGGAAAGCGGGTTCGGTCTGGAGTGGTAGTGCTAATACTATGAGCAGACGGGGAAGCAGCAGGCACTCTTTGAGTTGCACTGCTGGGAAAACAGAAGCATAAATAAAGAGAAAGACTATGCTGGAAACCCTCCTACATGACCACCATTTCTCAAAGATAGGAAAAAAACCCTGCTCTTAATTCTTTTTTTCAAAAACCTGAACCTGCTACTGATTTGGTGTTACAATTTACACTTAGAAATAATCAAGAGATATTTACAAGAAATAATTGAGATATTTACAAGACATAATCAAGAGATATTGTAAAATCAAATTATGTCAACTATTAAGAGCAGTTAAAAAAAGTATACGCAGATAATAGGACAAAGGAAAAAGGTAGGAAAGTCTGTAGTAAGATCTGAAAGTGCTCCCAGCCCTCTTGCAGAAAAACACGTTCATCAAAACCTTTCACACACACACTCACACACTCACACACTCACACACTCCAAAAACATAACGGGTATTTTGTAAGAAGTAACCATCCGGCACGAAGAAATGTATAAAGATACTTGGGCAGTTAATAGTAAGAGCAACTATACTATGGTGCTTTAGATAGAGATAAGCCTAGTAATCTACAAACCCCAGACGTTAACATTTCAGTATTTCGTTTGAATTTATGGTGGTCTGTGCTGTACGGTCCTGTCTAAATTAGTTAATTTTTTAACTGCTTAAGTTTTCCAGAAGCTTCCAGAGGGAGGCAGTCAAAGAACTTCTTTAACTGCATGCAAACACATGATGAACAACATCAGGCTTAACTCATCTGTAACACCCACACTACTTGAGTAACCTACTGTTTCAAACCAGAATGCACCATGACAGTTTCGAACAGATTACAAACACACTGAAGTATACCATGAACTGAACAACATAATTCTTAAAGTACACAACATTAAAGAAATAATAATCAATTTATTACCTTGGCCGGTAAGCCTCAGTGCCATCTTTGATGGTTGGCAGTGTAACTTTTATAGGATGACCGGAGGCAGACATGGACTTTTGATGTCGAGGTCGTGTTGATACAGCAGAAGCTACTGCAGAGCCTGCAGAAGATGTGCTACTCGCAGACATTTCTGTTAGGCTTTTACCATGGCAGCAAGGCAGGAGGAACGGACAAATGGAAAGGGAAAAGAAAAGTTAGTGTAAAACCCCACAGAAAACCGGGAAAACAACAACTAATTTTTTCTTTTAGAACATAGCAAGTGCTGTTTAAATAACCAAAAGACTGAGTGACCGGGTTGCCTTAGTCAGTTAAAGTAAAGAATATAGAATTCTGAGAAAATTATGTTAATCCATAAATCAAATAACCAAATTAGGACTTTTCATTCCTCCCAAGATTAAAGCTTACACGCACATTATTCAAAGTACTGAAGAAAGACTACAAAGAGTACGTGGAAATAGTAAAAAATACTGAAAAAGAAATTTGCAAAATACTTAAATAGACTGATTAAATAGACTCTCTTCTTGTGACGTGCATACCCTTCGTTTTCAGTTAAAGCTCAAACACCTAAAACTTGAAACATTTGGAACTGCTGTCACATTTTTAAAGGACCAAGTTGTACCTCTCCTCTTGACTATGCCAGCGACTGCTAGGCTGAGCCTACCCTTTCAAAACACAGATCCTTACCGGTACTTTTATTTCTGCTTCGCCCAAGTGGCAAGGGAGGGATGAAAGTAGTGGCATACCTATTGTGTTATTGATTTTTAAAACCAAAGTCAAATGACTTAAGCCAAATTACAGTTTCGCCTCTACAAGCATAAATGAAATCTGATTAATGATGCATTAGCAACAACAGATCCAAAGCTAAATAATATCTGTAGCAAAAAGGTGAAGATTTTGGATGAATAATCCAATGACACATGATGTTCAGCTACATCAAGTCCAAATTCAACTGCAACACAATGTTATTCAGATTTCGGAATATGTTTAAAGAGCTGAGCATATTCATTGCACTGATGAAAAGAATATGGATTAACAGTTGTCTATCTTTTCAATACTATAGAAAAAAATTGAATATAAACTGTAAAATGAAAAACTTTGAAATAAAATCCCCTCTCATTACAGCGTTTTTGGTATTAAATCTATTGAAAGAAAAACTTTATCAATATTTGTGAGATCATAAAATTATTTTAGTACATATTTGAACCCTAAATCTAAAAAAACTTTTCTTTATTCTTTTTAAAAAAGGATTGTTACAGACTCTGCTCAAATATTTTAAACTATACATGAAAATTTCGAAAGACACTTTTGAAAACACCCGTCTAATAATTTGCAATTAATTAAATATTTAAAATTAGTTTTCTGCTTTGTAATGTTCCTCTCCTTAAAGCCATTTAAATAGCTGTACTTTACGTGTTCCATAGCTCAGCATTTTAATATAGACAACAGCCCAATACTCTTCCTATTTCCAAAATTCAATCATAGAATCATAGAATGGTAGGGGTTGGAAGGGACCTCTAGAGATCAACGCATCATTAAAAAACTCAAACACTAAGACAGGAAAAAAAAATACAAACTAGTTTACTGGATTGTGTTATTTCATGACCACGGATTTTTTGGTTAACCGTTTTAATTAAATAGCTTAAAAAACCCCAAACAGAGTAGGATCCATTGCTTTAAACTAAAAAAAAAAAAACAAACAAAACAAAAAACACAGTTTTTATTACTCTCCATTAAAGTCAATGTTTTATTTTTCAGTCAGGTACAGAGGTTAACTGACACCAAGGATGAACAAAGAACATATGTTTAAAAAAGTAATTGTGGCACTGTTAAATACAACAGTATTCAACAAAAACGTACTAAACAGAGTAATTATCATCCCACATTCAGATACAAATTGGTTACCATCGCCACTACAATGTTATTCAGGCCAAAAAATGATACCAAAAAGTATTGACGAATCCTAACAATTTCAACTTTTCGAATGATTACTAGGAGAAATGAAAAACGATCAGGCTACACTGTTGGGGTGATCCATCTGAAGTTCTCCACAGCAGAATTGCCTACTTAGTTGTGAGCATAGTTACTTCACTCTGCATTGGAAGATAATCCTCGGTAATAAATCTGATTCCATAAAAAGAGGCAAAGGCAGATCTACACATATAGTTATAAATTTAATCACAAACATAGAAATTGCAGTGGAAGAAAAGATGAAAACATACAGGTGGACTTTGTGTGCTTCACCCACAATTTGTAATGGTACTGATTAATTGCATAACCTGCTTGTTCTATGCCTCAGTTCTCGTACTCAATAAGCAAGAAAATTTGAAGAATACCTGTTGTCCTTCCCATTCTGTATTGCAGAGTAGCGATCTGAAGAACGTTCACATACATAAGTGTTCCTCCTTGTCATTCCACTACCAGAAAATACATTATTCTAGAAGAAAATTAAGAATTTTTAGAATTAAATTCAATACTTTCTTCTACTGTATCATAATATCATCGAATCATAGAATACCAGGTGGGAAGGGCCCTCATGGATCATCTGGTCTAACCTTTCTTGGCAAAAGCACGGTCTAGACAAGATGGCCCAGCACCCCATCCAGCTGAATCTTAAAACTGCCCAATGTTGGGGAATCCACCACTTCCCTGGGGAGATTATTCCAGTGGCTGATTGTTCTCATTGTAAAACATTTTCCTCTCGTGTCCAATTTGAATCTATCCATTATATAATGTAAAACTATATATATCTCATAGAATATGAATTATATAATTGCATATAGCATTGATATTATATATAATATTATATTTTACATAATACATAAAACATGTAACTACATTACGTTGTACAAAAGCATAAGCACTGGAAGCAAATCAAAATTGTTTCAGCTGTTTACGTATATTCTTAATGTCTTCAAATGTACTAGGTTAATCTGTTGATACAAATCATTTAAATCATCAGCTTTTTTTTCCAATAGCTCATTTACCATCTCATTACTGTGCCACTGAGAAAGAAAAAGTAGAGAAATTTAAGAGAGAAGGTAGAGAAATTTAATTTTGCTGACACTTGCTTTACTAAGCATTATTATCCAATTCCTACATACTGTGTTATTGAATTATTTGTCTCTGAGATCAAAGGAACTGGAATCTCAGAGAACACGTCTATCTGTCCGCTTGAATGGCTTCCCTGTGCAGATTAAGTTGCCACCTAGAGCTCCAGCCTTACAGTTTACTGCCCTGTCAAAAGTTTTCAAGAGAAAAATGAAAAGGTTATCAATCTGTGTCAGTCAACCCAGAAATTATGATGCAGATAACATGGCAAATAGGTCTTGCAGGAGTGAGCATCGATGGGACTTACTTTCTGTTACAAATTTCACTTCGCACACACTTCACAGACTACTACTATATTCTCCTCCTTCCCCTGCCATGCACAGATTAGCTGCTGAAGACTCATTTTCAGTACATGATGTACAATTACCAGTTTTTAATATAGTACAACATATTGAATTTGGGGTGGAAGAGGTTTGCAAAGTGCTAACATTACATACTGCTGCATGCTGGTGAAAGATTTCAAATACACTAAACTCAGGTACTGTAGAACATCATGAACTCTGCGTGAGCTACTGTGAGTTACTCCCTCGTCAACAGCTTTTCAGCATTAGTATCACCCTGCAGAGACTG
The DNA here is from genome assembly GCA_013398225.1 of Steatornis caripensis. NCBI lineage: Eukaryota > Metazoa > Chordata > Aves > Caprimulgiformes > Steatornithidae > Steatornis > Steatornis caripensis. The sequence continues at coordinate 30,313 of VZSC01019431.1, forward strand.
CTAAATAAACTGTTTCAAAGCCAATTTGTAAGGAAGATTAACAACTACAGTAACTGTTTTTGAAATTAAACTCTCATAAGTTAGACTAATATGACTGAAGGTGATAAATACATTTTTAAAAAATCCTGCCTTTCCAAACATCATGTTGCCCTAGTTACACAGAAGTATTTTTAAATTATCCACACTAAATTAGCTATGTTTGTTTTAAATGTCTGAGTTTCAAAAAACATTAATTTTTTTCTGTGTAAGCTGCTCAACCTTAACTACAGTTGCAGTATCAAACACCGCTACTATTCCTTAACTGTGCCCATCACAAAGCCTTTCACAAAGTCCCCAAAAATAAAAACAGAGCTAAAAACGTACAAATACTGAAGCTGCCATTAGCAAGTAAATAAATTTCTCATTTTTCATAGCAAAGATACTCCTTTTAATTAGTTCTCACAAATCAGAGAAATACTTTTGACACATCAGCTTGCACCATACATGACTGTAATCAGTTTGCGGCACAACAGTTTTGGGAAAGCTCAGATATGAAATCTAATCTTAGAAGACTCAAAGGTCCTGCACGCAATCCACACAGCCATAATTTCAAAGACTATGTGGGGGAAAAAAGCTCTATCTAAAATTAAAAAAAAAAAGTTTAAAGCATCCACGGCTGTATTGCAGTCACAGCCTGCAGAACATTAAGATTAAACGAACTTCAGCATTTATATTGTTTAAAGAGAATTCTAGCAGAAATGCACATACTCTTCCCAAAATATTCAAGATAGGAGCCAGCACATAGAACCGCAAAGGACAATGAGAATCCCTGCCGCTCACCTACTGTACTAAAAGATCTAAAAGATGGCCAGCATTCTTGTATTTAGTACAGCATCTCTTAAACAGCAAAAAGTATACTTGAATCTTAAATTGATTCCTGCATATTTCTGCCCCCGCCACCGAACTCTTGCTCCTAAGTAGATGTTTAAATGCTATGCAGTATTTCTCCATTGCGTATCCTAAACACCAATACTATCGCACATGAGCTTCCACAACACAAAGTAGATGTTTTCACACTAGGAGAAGCAGATGCTCCTATTTCGAACAAAGAGGTCTAGGGCAGTAATACGATAGCGGTTTACAAAACTACAAGTGATACCAGAAGAACTAGCAAATTAAGAATTTCTTAATACAAGAACCAGGTTGTAACTCATAACATCAACAGGCACACACATCAGTGAACAAGTGGGTTGTTCCCCCTCACTTCACACCATTTCTAATTAAGTGGTTTCAGAAAGCTAAACAGACAAATCTACAGAGAAAAACTTGGTGAGGGAGCCCTATTACATAGGACTATTCAGATGAAGTCTCTGATTTAGAAAGTCTCTTGACTTCCTTGTAGATACACAAGCATTGCAAACCAGAAAAAGAACACTCCATATCAGCTCTGTTCTTACATTCTCTCCCTAAATATCCACTATTTGTCTTAATGCATATTTAGTTTGCCAAGTGCAGTCATTCTTGTGCTTACTGTTATGTTAGTGTTAGAAAAAGTAAAGCTGTGGGGGGAAGGGAAAGGTTTATTTTAAAAGACATCCACTGCAGCCTATTTCTGTCTGCCAGTAAAAGTTACCAGAAATAGATTTAGTGGGTCATTCAGTAACCATTATGTCTATAGTAACCTTATGCTGCAGATTTTGTTTAAATAGGGAAAAATAAATATAACAAGCCAAAAGCGCACACACTCACGCTGGGAACTGTAGTTGATTTCTTTCTTTCTGGACCCACGAGTGGACTTGCAGCCATCTCTCCTTTGGATCCCACTGTAGTGCTGCTAAGTTTGCGTGAGACATCTTTGTCCCAGTCGTCTTTCTGCTCGCTTTCCACACTATTTGCCTGAGCCCTTTTTGTGTATGACACAGCAGGAGGAATTGAAGGACCAACTGCCAAATAAAATCAGTATTAATAAATACCTAAAAATAATCACTGTATTTGTCTCGGCCAAAATAGTCTAAATATAATTCCTTGAGTCCAAAAAAAGCATTTGAACAACTATGACTGCAAACTCAGCACATATACTAAACTATTAAATTGAGCTTTGACAGCCTACATTCTTTTTACCCACTCTCTCTTCATTACCAATTTGCAGTTCAGAATCAGATCACATTTCGTATCACTACGTAAAACCTAGAAGAGTGGTTTAATTCTCATTTTAAACCTGCCCAATTTGTGCAGTATTACGAAGAAAGGAATTTTAAAATTCTTTTTTTTTTTAGTACTTTTTGCCGCATATCTTTTCCTCTGAACACTATGAAAGACCCTTTTCCACCGAAAACTCTAGAACTGCTTTGTTTAAAAGCATGTTATTAATTGGAAAAATTAAAGTTAATTCCCCCTCATCATTCTTCAAAATGCTCTCGGGAAAAATCCTCCATTGGTAGAATTTTACATTCTCTTGAACTAAAATTACATCAGCTGATAATCGTCACAATATTGATTACTTTTTTGGAAAAAACAACACCACACTAACACAAAGGGACAATAGTATTGGAAAAAAAATTGGAGAGAACAATGCAAAAGAGGCAGAGAAAAGGGCCAAACATTTTAGAAATATTTCTAGTAATGTGATAGTTCTCTTTGAGAAAGGAAAAAAAAAAAAAACCTTTCATTTATGTTTTAAATCTGCACTCCTTTTTGATGTAACCACTTTCACCTGAAAGTGTTTCCTGAATACTTGGTAAAATTGTTGTCTCTGGGAAACAAACAATTTGGCCCCAACTTCAAATGTACTGATAAACATAATGGTTTGCAGCGTTTGAGTTTATCCAGACCAACATTTTGCCATTACTTCCTAAACAGGAAACACCCTCAAGCTCTTGTTTAGTGAGTCAACCAAGTAACAAGTCTGAAAAATCAAATCGGTAAATTACATTGACCCAGATTTACCATAGAAGCGTTTATACAAATAAAAGCATCACAGTGGAGCACGATGAGATGCACAACAAATGCACAGAGTGGTGGACCTGCCAGGTTCACAAAACACTGCACATTCAGACTTAAACTGTGTATGTTACTTTACTTGTTGGAATGTCATCCCCACCATGATCACTGAACCGCCGTTGTTTCTGATTAGTTGATATACTCCGTTGGACCTTCAGGTGAGCAGGAGACTGCACGGAACTGTTGTTGAGGTCGCTGCTAGGACGAGACCTTTGACCCAAGTTGCTGCTGGATAAGGACTCACCTCCTTCAAACTAGAAGAAAAAGAGTTTTTCAAAGCATAAACAAAATTCAACATTACTGGTACTTTTATGGCATAATAAAGTGAAGAGTTCCAATCAAAGGCATTTTTTAAAAATTTAAAATTGCATCCAAAGTTTCATTTTCTTCAAGATAAATTTTATCACTTCATCTGTGTTTAATGCCCTTTAAGATCACACAGCCAAAGCTAAGAAGTTAATGAATGCTCAAAATAAAATTAGAAGAATCTTGACAGTAACAAAACCTGTGCTATTTTAAAAACTAAGCCAAAGAATGGCTCCCCCTGCCGTTTTTGTTTTTTTTTTTTTTTTTTTAAACTTAAAGCAGCATTTATAGCTTCAGAACAGTTTCAAAATGCACTGGATTGAGTCAGAAAGGCTAAAAACCACAAGTACCATTGATTCAAGGATTCTTTACGGCCTTCAACACATCTTTGTAAGGTATGTAACTCACACGCTGGTTTGTTGATTATCTAAGAAGCCTAAGTTGTAAGTAAGCGCAGAGGAAAAGACAAATATCCTCTTCCAAGCAGTTTGAGTCAAAATAATTTTAGACAGATTCCCTCCATGCTCTGCCATCACAAGGGAATTCTAGTTCAGAGAAGCTGTGGGAAAATGCACTCAAGGCTGTACATATCAAATCTGCACTATCTTAGAAATGAAGGAAGGCCAATGAAGCATCAGGAAAAAAATTCCTTCAAGAAGAGAGCCTTGGTTGGTCTTGGCTTGATTTCTTGAAAATCCCTGTGGTCCCAGAAGATCTACAGATCCCTCTAGTTCCAAAACAGCCAAAAGATTTTCTATCACAAATTTATTATTGACTACAATGCAATTACTTATTAAACAGTAAAATATACTATAAAATAAACATGAGTACATTCCTGAGAAATAAAGGATGCCACATCTTAGTAGTTACAAGAATAGTTGCTCTAGTCAAATTAACTATTTCAGATTTTAACCGTAAACACATGACAGGAAGAAGATTCAGCACACTTAAAAGTCATGCCACTTCAGATTAACAGCTAGCTTTTTAAAAAAACAATCCAACATTTACAAGCAAATGTGAAGATACTATATTCAATCTATTTCTTCATATGGGAAACTAACAATATATCGAAGAAGATATGAAAAGGGAAAGACATTAACAAGTTATCATTTACCATTTAAAAAAAAAGTTACAAAATAGCTCATAAAAACATTTGACAACCAGAATATTCAACCCAGTCAGATATAAAGGTCAAAACAGAAGACGTATATTAGGTAGCACTTACTTCAGGTGGTTTTCTACCTAGAAGCAGGTAAGTAGCCATGACTTCATCGTACTTTTGGTTTACTAAAGATTCATGGATTTCTTCTCTTGAAAAGCCCATTGTGACCATAATGTCTAAAAGCAAAAAGAGATTGATACATTAGCAGAATAAGTGCTTGGGTTTACTGACAGCTTAAGAACAATGAAAATAGAAAAAACTCTTATAATTTAACAGGCAACTAGGCAACTAGGACTCAACTCAACGTTGCTGTGCAAAATCAAAAAGGCTACAACTCCCCTCTTCCATTTTCTCCTTGAAAACTCTCACCTACGCTATTCAACATAGTTCAACATTATTCAACATTAAATGTTATTCAACAAAAAAATACAACACTAGCAAACAGAAACTTTGAATGGGTACAGAGCCAACATAATATCTTTCTCTGACCACAGCAGATAAAAATTCTTGCCCTTGTAACAAAATTGATTTCCTTCTGCCTGCTGAATTCTGTAATCTTATTTGTCTTTTGCTGTGCTTGTAGATTCATGCCAGCTCAGTAAAGTCACAACAGCAGTTACAAGGAGAGTATTGTAATAAAATTTCTCATTTAAATAAAAAGAAAACATTTTACTTGTACGATGAGATTGTATCTCAAATTCAATAAAAGCAGTTAGTTTGACTTACAAGATAAAATTGCCTACGTACATCAGATACAACCACCTTGTAAAAATCTTACCTATTCTCTTGGTGTCATTAAAGTCTGGTTCAGGCTCAGTATATGGCTTTAGTTCTTCTTCTTCATGGCCAACATTCATCCACCGATCCTTCATAATTTGCTAAGAAAAGAAATTAGCTATAGGTCAATATGCCATTTACCATATGCGATTAAATCTGTGCTAGCTAGTCTAGGGAAAAACAACTTAAAATTCATAATAATCTGAATGCTGCTCCTTCCCTCCCGCCTTTTCCCCCTCACATCTTACAGTTTCTTCTTTTATCTTTCACATCCTTTTGTTTCCATTAGTTCATTTCCCCTCTACTATTCACCCTTTGCAATACAACCCTCGCTCCTACAATACCAGAAAAAACTGTTGAGAGAAAACCCCCGTGCTTCCAACGCACAAAAATCTTTCATTTTGTACCCTTCACTTCCATCATCTCTTAATCTCTTCTTGCCGAGTGCCTGACATTCATGCCCTAATCTTGGTTAAGATCCCTAGGTGTTACTACAATACCAACTCTATCACAATAACTAACTCCTTCAAATAATAACAAAGGAAGTGTTTAGAAACTACGGAATATTTCAGGAGTGTGCCGATGCTTCCTACAGTCATTTGTTTCAAGATCGTGATGCCAACTGGTCATTTTTTCCTATGGATCTTCTCACTGCACTTGACCTAAATACGTTCCCAGTTTGGCTGGAGGAAGAAATGCCTCTTAACTCTCTCTATGCCATGCACATATTTACTTTAAAAATTTCTCCTGCTTCTTTGGAAAATTTCGTTCTGCTGTGGCCTGGATCTCTTATATGCCTGCAAGACTGATCAGCTGGAATTCCTAACTATCACCAGAATTTCTCCTTGAAGACATATTCACCTTTTTTAAAACAGCTAAAAACATTTTCCTTCCTACAGCAACAAGTACACATGCCTCTTTAGGGACAGATGCTAATATTGCTCACCAGATTGACAGAAGAGTGAAATAAGCGCCAGCAAGTCAAGCTTCCCACGGGCTCCAAATATGCCTCACAAACACCAAATTAAGTTATTTCTTACAAAGAGCAAAAGACTCAATTTTCCACTGATATAACCAAATTCTTTGTATGTAGTGCTGCCGCCAAATTATAGACCCAAATAGCTGTATCCTTACAAGAACAGTACAGTACTTTGTACTTGGGCCAGTCAACATTTTGCTGGCAGTAAGACTTCAAGATTTGTTCAAAGTTCTGCCACAGAATTGATTTTTTTTGCTTTTGAGGGGGATAAAGGAGAAGGCACTGTGAACATGTATGGCTATATTGCATTTCCGGCACACTGAGCATGAGTCTATTTGACAACAGACTTTGGTTATATATTTGGAGCCTTGTAGTAACATGATTGGTTTCCCCAGAGAGTACTATGCAGTACCTGCAATTACATTTTTTTTTTAAAAGATATTGTTAATTAAATCTGAAGTTTAAGCATGATGAGATGTTTGGATTACGGAATCACACTGCTCAAATCCTACCTCCTTTTTTGATCCTTCTTGAATTAATAATCTAACCCAACAATTCCCACATACAGTTTTTCATGTCTCTTCAATAGGTGGATCTATAGTTCAATGTAATCTGCTCTAGGTTTCCATCTGTTAAATATCTAAATTTCTGCTAGCTTCTGTCTTTTAAATACACGATCTCATAGGCATACTGAGTTGTTGCAAAACTCCTAAAACAGGCTCTTACAATCAAGCATTTTGAAGTGACACAAATGATCCAGTTCCAGGATCGGTATTACATCTGTGTAAATACAGCTGGGCTTCCAGTCAGCTGACTGAAGAGCAGCAACTTCGGTCAGGGTATTTAAAGACCTGACACAAACTGTATTTCTTAAAGATCAACCCAAACTGAATTTTAACCAACTAGGTATTATTGATGAGGTTTCCCTCAATTTTGAGGAAAACTATCTAATAAAAATCAGGCCTGGCTCAAGATCTGTCTGTCTCAAAACTATTTGCGTTATTACTCTTTGCAAGCATAAATCTGCTCTGTGGGAATCTGATGTAACATTGCTTTGCAAAGTATTGAAGACTGGGAGGGAAGAAAGAATTTGTTGAAATCCTGATAGTTAAGAGATACTCACATATTTTCTGACAATGCTTTTTTTTTTCCCATCTCTTCCTGTGAAGACTTACTGTTTTACAACAACATTCTCTTGTTTCTGAACCGTTTCTCTCTGCTGCAACCACAAAAAAAAGTCTAGACGAACCATTTTAATAAAGATTTGCCTGGTCCTTACCAGAGGAAAAGTGCTAAGCCTAACCCATATGGTGCTGATCCTGTGTCAGTCTCAGCTTTGATGCTGATGGCACTGACAAACATCCTATTGAATGGGTCTGGGAAAAACAGGCATGGGAACTGAGCGGGTGTGTGGCTGGGACTGAGCAAATAATTAAAAGACAAAGCACAAACAAAAATCCTCCCCACCTAAGACGACGCTGTCTTTCCACTTTTAGAAACTTCTAATAAATATATACTTTCATTCTAAATATGTATTTTTAGATGTGTTCAGACAGGAGCAACAGTAATTCCTTTCCAAATCACGAACCACAGCTGTCTAATTCAACGAACGTGATTTCAGGGACATTAATTTTAAAAGAAGTTTGTGATTTCTCTCTCCCTCAGATTAGCATACTGATCAACGCCTGTTACCATCAGTATTTTGCTACTGGCTTAAGACATCCTGTCACACGTAACATTTACTCGCTCTCTTCCAATCAATCTGACAGCTACGCCGTTCCAGCGAGGCTGCTATCCAACACCTCTCTCCAGGGACAGGAAGGAATTTTAGAAGAACTAGATAACACTATAATATCTAGAACGAAAGCGAAACCAGACCTGAAGAGAAACTGCTGAAAAGCCAGAGGAAAGTTCAGTAAAAGGAAGACTTATTTCCCTAAAACTTAAACACAACACAAGAAAAAAAGCAATCTTTCACTACCTTCAAGTGACTACGCTCTTCTCACTATGTCGTCTAGAGAGTAATAAATACAACATAATTAATGAATATCAGTAAAGTAAAAGCTGCCATTCATTATTCTCTTCGGCACAGATTTTATTCAAGTTAAAACTATTCATAACAAGTCACAAACCAGCATCATCTGGAAATAAGTTGCATGGAGACAGAGCTCAGCAAATGCATGCTTCCATGCACAGGTAGCATCCACGCCAGGAAGCGTAAGTCATGCCACTACAAATAAAAAGCTGCTTCAATGGGATTTATTCTCTGGAACACCATCCACTGCTGCACAAGTATGCACAGAAAGACGAAACAAAGGTCACTGGCGATTAACTCATGCAAATACTATTTTAAAACCATTCTATTTGTCTTCTGCTCTACTTTAATCTCTATGGTAAGTACATGTTATTTTTAAAAGTCTCTCGTTGTTAAAGAATTCACAAAATAGAACAGAGCAGCATTTCAAGTGACCTCTACACAAAGTATTTGTTAAATACCAGCTCCAGAGTTACCCAGCAAGTACATGCCAACACAGCAAACTTGAACAAAACAGCCCCTTAAAAACACTGAACCTTTTAGACATCTTGCAAACTATGCACAGATATTTTCTGCATCCCATGAAGAGAAAATCTCATTTACTAACAAAAAACCCCCTGAAACATAACTCAGCAGAAATCCTCAAAACACATCTTAGCTGAGGGACACAGCAGGTATTACATATGTTAATTTCCCAGCTATTCAGGAACAAAGCTACCAGAAGGGGGAAAAGGACAGAATAGAAATAGCTAGCAATTATTCGCTCATCATTCAAAGAGTTCTGAGTGTTTATCTGTATTATGGCACTAAACCAAACAAAAAGCCATGTAGTTTTCTATACAGTTATTCTTCTTGTATTTATTCTTTTTAAGAAGTCATGCTAGAAATGATAAGTAAAAAAGTTTTACAGTACTGCCTGCTGCTGTTTTTGTTTTTCTGAAAAAACTCCAAGCAGAAGATATTTACAATCTTGTCCTGCTTTCCACACTTTTTGAACTAGCTCCATTATCCAACCGAAACAAGTGGGAGCACAGTTTACACTTTGAACTGCTCCTAAATTATAATCTTTAGCCAGCTGCAATTAAGGTTAGACTTCCATTCATTAACACTTTTTTCAAGATGCACTGTTTCTGGGACATTTCTTTTTTTTTTTTTTAACAAGACACCTGGGCCCTTGAAGCAGGAAGAAAGTATCTATTGTGATAAATAAAGCAGCCTCAAGCAATTATTGTATCTTTTTCTTTCTTAATCTGAGACCCCTTTTTTCCCCCCAAGATGAAATCACTTACTTCCAAGCTGCCTCGTTTTATTGGGTTCAGTACTAGTAGCTTCTTAAGTAGATTTTCACAGTCTGTGGACATATAGAATGGAATGCGGTACTTGCCCCTCAGTACTCGCTCCCTCAGTTCCTTTAAAATTAAGTTTTAAAAGGTAAGCCTCCTAATGACACAGAAGATTTAAAGAGAGTAAAAGCCAAACTTTCATATTGCAATATACCTTTAGATTCTGACCATCAAATGGCAATGATCCGCTTACTAGTGTGTACAAAATCACCCCAAGGCTCCACACATCCACTTCGGGACCATCGTATTTCTTTCCTTGGAAAAGTTCAGGAGCAGCATAAGGCGGGCTTCCACAAAATGTGTCCAGTTTATTACCGACTGTAAATTCGTTACTAAAACCAAAGTCTGCAATTTTGATGTTCATGTCTGCATCAAGTAGAAGGTTTTCTGCCTAAGAGAAAAATAAAAAAGGGCAATTTCTGTATCAGAGTAAGATCAGTCCATTACAGTGTATCATTTATCAACAAATGCAAAAATGTTTCTTTTTCTAAAATGGTTCACCATCCCTATCCTTCTTGCAGAACAAAATAAACTAATCCCCCTGAATACATTACAAAGATTGAAAATTGACTATGTTTACCCAGGAAAATGTAACAGTTAAAAGCAGCTAAACAGACTTGAAAGTCAGCTAGGGAATCAACTATGAAGATTTTCTTTTCTAGAAGAAATAACTTGGTTCAGTTTTAGACTGAAGTATCTAGACATCTCAGAATTGGAGTTTCAGCTTCTGACAGGTTTATGCCAACTTCTGATGCCAAGGAGTGTAAAACTAATCCCCGATATCATCTACCGTTTTGGTGGGGTGAATGTTAGAAGGGATTTAAGACTTTAAAAGAAGATCTCTTCTGCTTACAAGATGAAACACTTCAAGCTACGTGCTGTATCTTAGCATTCTGTACCAAAAAACTCTTTCTCCTTTATTATTAGTGTTTGCTTTAGCAGTAACACCACGAAGGTGTTTAACATTCAAGTATTACACTGTGTATGAAAAAATGCATGTATTATACATCTAAGAATATTAATGCCTGTGTAGCAACCATGTGAATGCAAAGCATCACATATACATAGATTCAAGTATTCAGGAACCTGGAGAGTCAGTGAACAGTATCTTACACTTAGTACAACAGGTTGGTCAGAAGATTTTTAAAAAGTGAGGAAATACTAATATATTACTGGAAAATAAAACGTGTTTCTCAAAATGCAAGGATGCTGTGCAAGGAGTGCAGCAGAACTGGACAATGTTCACTCATCTAACTGGGTCTCAGCTGCTGATCAGCAACACAGGAGCTGCACTGAGCTGTGCAGGAATCCTTCTTCTTCAACAGGAGGACAGACATCAGCCAGAGCAGAGGATTCACCTAATTGCCAAGCACCAGTTTTATGGCAANTTCACTCATCTAACTGGGTCTCAGCTGCTGATCAGCAACACAGGAGCTGCACTGAGCTGTGCAGGAATCCTTCTTCTTCAACAGGAGGACAGACATCAGCCAGAGCAGAGGATTCACCCAATTGCCAAACATCAGTTTTATGGCAAACACAGACATCTCTCATGGGATGCTGGGCTCAGAATTGAGTCCAGAGAATAAAAAAATTCATAGTTTAGGATCACAGAAGCAGCAATCAATGTTAGATGCTTTGATTAAAAGGTTAAACATTATTTTGTTTGTTTGTTGGTTTTATTTTTAGTAATTTCACTTGCACTCAACGGACAGAACAGGAGACAATTACCTACCAGTGCATCGAGCCAATAGCTGTGCAATAGAATTTAGCCTTTATCAGGAGTCAAATACATCCCATTTTTACAACCTAACTATCCTGGAAAATATTTTCTTTTCCCAATTAATGACCTGTAATCTCAGCTGGTTCCAGCTGATGTGCCTGCAGACAGACTCACAAAGATATTTTCCAGATTTGACAGCCTTCTACATTACTGCACAAAGACTTCATTTTCCTTGTGGTGAAAACACTACTGTCAGCGCAGCTGCTCTGCGATTACAATAGTCCTCCTAGTTCAACAGTACTCTGATACCCAAGTACCCCATGCTCTTATGTTCCTTATTTCAAACAAAACCACCAAAAATCCTTTTTAATATGCCAAATAGAAAGACTATGCTCTTGTGAGTTACATGTTCAGAACAAAAAGTATTAACAGTCAGTGAAAAGGTAAGATAAGTTTTGTGCAACACAGAATGAGCAAGGTGGAACTGGTTATAGCCCTTTCTAAGCAAGCTGTTTATAATCACAGAAAATTAACAGGAGACAGTTTAAGTACCCATGGGGCCTTGCACTCCCTCCTCTTCTGCCAGGACAGCCTGGACAAACTTGCACATTTTATTACATGTCTTCCTAGTTTAGTGTGAAGTAACTTACACTTGATGGAGTTTACCCTTTCTGTTATTAAAGCCAAAAAGGCTTATCGAAAATCTCCAAAGTGGTGCTAGACCTCTGCCTCGCAGTGCTAACAATGTCAGTTGCTCAGCGTGCTGATACCAGAGAGAAAGTCAACAGAAGCAGATGTGAATGCAGACGCAACTTTGAAGTTGCTTCTTCCTTCTCTGCAGCTCCATGAGAATGGTTTTAAGCGAGACAGAGATGACACACAACATTTGGAAAGGAGAGAGGAAGTGAGAACACCTCCTCAAAACCATGTTTAGCCCTTTTTTCTTTGGGGAATGTATCTTTTTGTGGGCTAAGCTGACTGGCTCTCAATCACACCTAACACTGAACTTTTCAAATGAGTCTAGCATAACTTCATCCAAGAGAAGACGGAGAGAGAAATGCAAACAAAGAAATTACTTTGGAGCCTGACTGCCTGTCTTGCAAACAGGAAGGAGATCAGCAGCAGAGTACTTGTGGCAGACGGTAAAAGGAATCCTGCGTGAACGCTGCAAAGCGGTTTCAGATAGTCCTGTGAGAAATGCAGTGAGCTGTATGGGTGCTATGGAACCAAGAAATGAACGAGGGGTGGAGGCTGCAATGGGCTCTGGGAGAAAGAGCGAGATGCAGGATGCTAAGTGACTGCAGGGGTTAATGCAGTAAGACTCAGTAACATAGCTGGGCTGAGCAAGCCGGTGCCAGATAAGCAGGAGGAGATGGCTGGCTCCCTACTCCCAGTCAAGAACAGGCTGAAGACAACCAGTGAAAGTGGCTGTCCAGCCAAGCCAACAGGTCCCTAGGTGTAGCCTTCTGGAAAGTTTAACAACAGTGGCTGCAGTAAGCTCCAGGGAGCTTGAAAAAACATTTATGGGCTCCAAACCACCACGCAAGATGGGGAGGATTTTTTTTTAAATCAAGATTTCAGTAAGATCCAGCCCTTTCCTTCCTTGCATTCTGACGTTAGAGTGCTGGCCAGGGATCTCCGTCATCAGATGACAATGGTCTTGGGGCAGGGAGGACTCAGCAGAAAAGGATGTATTATCCAGCACCACATGCACACACAGGAGCTGGCAGATTTACAGATATTAGGGAACACATTCATAAGGAAGAGGTTGAGAGCACGCTACAGTGTATTCTAAGAAAGTTAAGACAAAAGATACTGGTGAAAAAAGCCCTTACGAATTATTCCACCTCAGCTTTTCACAAGTATTTAGATATATTAATAAAAAAGAACCTACACCAGTGTTTTCTTTGTAAATGTACGAAGACATCAAAGCAAGAGCACAAGCCAACTTTTAAGTGGGTGAAGATCCTGTGTCCAAGTCCCATGATATCTAAACTTGGCATGAATACAACTTCATCCTGAAGGCTTAGGTTGCACCTGCAATTGCTGAACTCTTTAATATGATCTGGTGTGTTTATACAGATAGATAACTAGACAGCATCGAAAAAAGGAAGGTCGACTAATTTCTGTTTACCTTAGATTTATTTTTCTGCCTGAATTAAACACTTAAGTATAAACCAGAAGTCCACACGGATTAAAAACCTAACATATTTCTCATGAATCACTAAGAAAAGACAGTTTTATATATATTTCAATATATTTTAACTGAAAATATTTTAATTAAGTAGTGCTGACTGGTATAATTTAACTTCTGCAGCTTTAGTGTGTAGGTATCTGCAGACTAGCAGGTATAATTCTTTGGAGAGCATTCTTTTTCTTAAAGCCAAAACTGGAATGAAAGTAACACATGTTCTATTCTTGTCTCTCCCCTGTTCCCACAGACAGGCAAGCTACATTATTTTTGTGCTTCAGAAAATTGAGAATAAAATACAAGTGATAGTTCCCTCATTCACATGTTTGAGGCGTTCAGAGACACTGACAAGGACAACAATATAGAATGAAACAAAGTCTATACTGTCAACAAGCAAAATTAAAAATAAGCAACAGCCTACCTTAAGATCACGATGAACTATGCATTTCTGATGACAGTACTGCACAGCAGATACAATCTGAAACACCAAGAAGATAAGTGAAATATTTTATTTCAATCTCAGTGTAAGTTTTCATATGTAAATTTAGTGATTTCAGCTCTTGATATGGTTTAGTAGAACACAAGAAATTAATAGAGCTTTCATTTGAAAATATTCACGCAAGTTTCATTAAAGCTCAAATACTAAAACTCTAAAAGTAGTTCATTTTTGTATTCAAAAAGTTTAATACATACTCCTCAAGGTAATAGGAGAACATCTGTTTTAAATGCAGATCACTCAACAGCAGTAACTAACTATAAAAGGAAATTATTCCACCCCCCGATCCAATGGCCGAATGTACCATCTCAGATTTTATCTCCTGAAGTATTTGCAGCATATCTCTGCAATTCATCCCTAATAGAAGAGTTCATTCCACATTTTCATATACACCTTCCACATATTTATAAAAACCAAGTCTGAAACAGCAAGTTAAAAGCAGTTTCTTTACATGTTAATTATTTATCTTAATTCTGAAAAATACCTAATTTTGTTTCTCTAACTAAAGCTTTTCCCAAAATAATCACTAAAAACAGGGTAAGAAAGACTAAGATGAGAAAGTTTGCAATAAGAATATAAAAACCTGTTACAGAATACCCTTCATACAAAACAGTGTGACATGACACAGCAATACATGTCATCGTATCAACATCTCCAGATAAAACATCTATTAAATTCTAAAATAGTCAGAAAAGGATTAAAACCTCAAGTGAGTCACAACAAAAAATGTCGCTCTTAGGAATATCCACTAAAAAAGAATGTAAGGCAGTCTTACTATTTTTAGATAGTACGTAGGAAGCAGTTATTTTTCTCTTCAAGCATTTTTTCCACTCCAGCTTTAATAAACATTATCACAACAATGAATATTTTTTTAAAGCAAAAGAAGTACGCTCACACTCATGTCTATCTGAAAACACCATAAATAGAAACAAAAGAAAGAGTGAACGTTAATTTCATACCTGCCTGAATTTTGCACGAGCCTCTTTCTCTTTCATTCTTCCATGTGCAACTAGGTAGTCAAACACTTCTCCTGACCATGACAAGGACAAAACATCAGTCCTATTGCCCAGGTTTTATTTTTGACTGTCATGCACAATCAAATCATGCTTGAAAACAACACTCCCTCTCCCCCTGCTTCTCGAAGGAAATAGAAGCAGCCAGGAAAAATGCCTTTTTACTGTTTGCATCGGATTTCATTTTTCAGACATGTAATAGTAAAGAAATATAGAAGTTGAACCCTTCATACTAAAGCTTCTTCAATTTTTAAAATAAATTTACTTTAAAAACTGTGAAACAAACAAACAAAGGAAGGACTTTAATAATGAAAAACATTCATATTGCATATAAGACACATTGGGAAACAGGCAACTTCTTACGTACCACATTTGGTTTGCGTATCTCTAGCAGCTTCACTTAACAGTATCTGTATTACTTCTGGTTTTGGTTTTTTTTGCTTTTTTTTTTTCTCCCTTCTTGTTCTCTTTCTAATGAAGCTGCTGAAATGCCTTTCAGATTCTCATCTTTGCTCTGACCAACAGCCTTTCCTAGCTGGTCACCAGCCCTGTGCTGGATTCCCTTCCCACATTCAAACATTTCCCATTCAGATGCTAAGTGGCTTCTCAAGCACGCACCCATGACCCCTCTAACTTTTTATGATTCTGGTGGTCCCCTTTCCCATGTTCCTTGTTCCCATTCCCTGGATTGCCTCTCCAAGTGCTTTGGTATACATTTGCAAGATAAAATGAGGCACCAGTGCTTGCCTAAATATAGCGGATAAATACTGACTCACATTTTTGCCAGAATCAGCACCAAATTATCTCCTGGTATTCCAGCAGAAACCTCAGAACAGCAATTACCCTTAAGCACAAACCTAATAGGTTACTTTGCAGAACGTGATGCAAGCAAGAAAGTCTGCCCTGGGAGGTCTGCTAGGACTGCTGTGAAGGCCAGATTGGATAACCCATTAACCATAAAATCCTTCAATCGTTCCTAGGCATGCAACCGACATGGCTTCCGTATTTCAGTTTATCCTTAAAGCAGAATTAAGAATCCACTTACCCCCACTGGCATATTCCATTACCAAATACAATGTCTTTTCTGTTTCAATAACTTCAAATAATTTTACTGCAAGAAAAATGAGAGAGAGATTGCAGCAGGGAGCAAAAGCACAGCACAAACAAAAAAGCTGTACTCACTTCGTGAGTACAACTTCTGGCCAGCGATAACACTAAACAATACAAAAACTTTGTATCCTTTAGGTTAGCATTCTTTTGAAGGGAAAAGAGCAAAATTAATTTCTAAATCACAGTTGAAAATAAAGCATATTAATTCACAGTTTTCTCAGAAGTTTATGCACACTGTACAGTTGAGTTCATGCTGAAATTAGTGTTTAATTTGCCAAAGACATCTTTAAGATCATACAAACCTTTCCTAGTAAACTGCTCTCAGTTAGAAATCTGAGATTCTGACCAACCAAAAACTGAGTGGATACCAGAAAGGTTAAGTCTGAAAGACACTCCTCAGATTATAATAATAACCACTCATTTAAAACAAACACACTCCCACTGCCACCCCCAAGAAAAAAAAAAAACAGCAGAGGCTAAGAATGCTGGAAAAGCAACAAACAATTCAAGGGATGAGAAGGGAGTGCCTAGCACGTAATAACTTGTACACCTTGTCCATACCTTGTATGCAACAAGCCCTCTGGCCGATTCAGGACCATTAACTGTCTCTGGAACAAGACTGTCCAGCCCTCCTCAGCCAGAAGAATTGTCATCACAAAGTAGGGCCCTGAAGCTGTGGGGTACGTGAAAGAACTAAAGCAGAAAGGCAAAATTACATACTTTGTAATTCTAATTTTCTGGAAGCATCAGTCAGCAGGAGTCTTTCCTAGACTCAACTAATGGAGTTTTGTTACTTTTACCTAAGAAACTCATGCTTTTTTGGCCTCGAGAATAATTTCAACAGACAGAGGGGATTTAGGGCCCTCAACAGACCAGAGCGCTCAGCATCTCTAACTTTGTGTTAAGGCTTTCCTGAACTGAGCAGTTTATCTCCTCAGAGGAAGATTCTTCTTTTGAGCAGAGTCAATAAAGGAGGTGACGCAAGGAAGCATTTACTGAATGCTCACTGTCCTATCATCTCAAAGAAGTTCAATGAACAAAAGCATAGCAGTAAAGTACATTCAAATAAAGCCAAAGAGAGCAAAATGTAAACACTGCAATAAAAAAAGTTTGCGGAAATACAGGGCTCCTACCAATATTGGGATGATTCAGTATCTTCATTATTCGTACTTCTCGAAACAACTGTCAAGGAAGCAAGACAATTTTCTTACAGTGTGTTTATCAGGGAAAAGTTATACAAGATATGCAATTTTAGATTGCAAAAAGAAGCAGCATAAGCCACAGAAAACAGCATTAGCATAGAATATAGATGAATATAGTGCAGTGAACTCCAGAAAATGTAATCTGCATCTTATACATTATATAACAATAACCACTACCAACAATATATCAAAACCAGACTAATTTTTAAGCTTTATACAAACAGACACGGGTAAGTTTTACAGCCCTTTCTGGAGCTTCACACTGACCAAAACCAATGGATTATTCACAAAAGTTTGTGTTATCTCTTTGCTCCAATTTCTTTGGTGACTGGCAAGCTCAGCTAACTACCCTGAATACATATGTAACTGCAGGTGCAAATACAAGGTGTAGTACTACAGAACAGTCAAACACACAGATGATAAAATTGAATTAGTTACCATGACTGCTGATATCCCCCAGTCCTGCTGCTCCATAGAGGTGAAGAGAGTGAGTTCACTTTTCTCACAAATAGGAAATTTTACACTGGGTCACAAACAGAGATATCCCCTCTCTCCCTGGCAAAGCCTGAAGGTTTATGATTGATGGAAGTCTGCTTTCATCCCGCATCACGTAATTAAAAACAACTGAACAAACTTATAGCCCTAAGTGAATATACTTAAGACAATGATGGGTTTATTCATTTTTTTTAAAACCAGAAACAAGAAGTCTTCGCTCTTAAATTTCTAGCATTCATGGGTTTACTGATTAAATAAGACGTGAAGCAAGACTAACCTAGGGGCTCAAAGTGAAGAAAGCAAACAAAAAGAATCCAAAATGACTACATAGTTCTGTTACTCTATACTTGAGGCTGTCAATACTAATAAGTTCGCACAGTTGTACAAGTGAACACCATATCCCCACTGTCAAATCTATTTACTGTGCTGCATGCTCTTTAGTCCCATATTGCAGCTGCACTGAAGTAGGATGCTGAAAAGAAGAGCTCACTGGTTTCAGCATAATACTCAGCCATTTTAGCAAAATCTTAGCACTACAGTCCTCCTTATAGTGGAACTTGGCTCAATGCAGAAGTGCGTTGTTGCCGTTTTGCTTATCTGACGTCTCAGAGGACACCTCTTCATTTTCAAAATTAGCCCCATTTGTTCAGATGCCACCTTTGCAGAAGGGTACAATGATGCAAGCCAGAGACTGACCACCACCTCAAAGAGCTGCAGTTTAGTTCGTATTTTCATGATGAATGAGACCGCAAGTTAAGAGAAATTAAAATTATTTTGCTTAGACAACACTAGACAACACTGATGGTTTTTTACTCCATTTGTGCAATTTAGTCACAATATTTTTAAAATCCTGCACATATTCTACAAATAAGACTACAGAGCAACATTCTCTTGAAATTCAGCTTTTGATCAAGTAATATTATTGCAGTTCTACATCTACGTTATTTAAATATTTCAAGCTAGTTACTATCTACTGGCCTTATAACTGCCATTACAACAATTTCAGAAGAAAACAAAGACTATAAAAGTCTCTGGGAAATCACGAACAGTATGATGCAGTTCACCTGTGCTCAAATTATAACACATGGCTATGTAATACTATGCACTAGAATTAACTTTAGCAAATATTTTTGTTTGCTCATAAAGCCAGCTACTGCCATAAAACCCCATAATACTAGGCTTCTCTTTGTGCATTTTTTTTTTTTGAAGTATTTGAATTTGTTGCACAGGAAAGTTTCTCAGGTATATCAGTATCAATTAGGGAGAAGCTAAGAAATCTAAACCATATACAGTAAGCTAAGAAATCTAAACCATATACAGTAAGACAGCTTCAGAAGAGTTTCTAAGCAGGTATGTGGGAATCTGCAATTCCTGCCAGAAGATTGGAAACAATATTTCATAATTTAACAATATTAATGCCGATATAAAAGTTACATCAGTGAATGCATGCCTTCATAATAGGATTAAAATACTATACTTCTACAAACACAAAAATTCCATATCTAGAAAAAAAGACCATTAAGGAACACAATTTTACATGCAATATAAAGCACATAGTAATTCCAAAAAATAGATGTGCATTATTCTATTCAATGTTCTCACAGGACTTAGAAGTTTACTAATTGGTTTAAGATTCAAATTGTGACAAATGGCAATAAATTTTTTTTTATGTCTTGCATTATATATCCTGTTGAATAGACATTTTTTCTGAAAACTGAAGCATGTGCTCTCATACAAAAGCAGGTACACTGTCCTGGTAGTCACTATGAGTATCTCAAGGGGAAGTCTAGCTAGTCTCAACCTTTTGAAAGTAAGCAGCTATTTTAAGGCAAACTTTGAATGAACTGAACAAACCCACAAGATAAATTCAGGTATTGCTAGTTAGTGTCTCTGAGGTGGGGTTTTTGTTTGCTTGGAATTTTTGACTTGTAATGCTAGCTGAAATGTGTGTCCATGCGTCGAGCAAGAATTGGGCCAGGCTGAAGCCACCTGCTACTGAAACTACAGCACACAAGGTTGCCGCCTTCATGGGGAGATCCATGTCCCTCTGACAGTTTATGTTTTGCAGTCGTTGGTATCAGCTTCTGACAAGTTTCCAGCAGTTCTTTCTCAAGTAACCAATGTTTTTAGACCTTTTTCTGATCTAACTCAGGTACAGGCATCTTCTGAATTCAGCAGACGTAACTTACATATTCCGTATTACTGCTACATAACAAAGTCAAGCGGTTTTGCTAAAGCTGCTTGGTGTGACAGATACCTTCCAATGCAGGAAGGCTGGAAGAAAGAAATTGCTTGAAAGGCTGAAAGAACTGAAATAACGGAACAGCACTGCATAGAAAACGCAAACACAGCCATACTACACCTTTTATAGTTCCTGGCTAATACAGTCCGAGGGGATGCGTATGAGTCTCAAACGCAGAGTGGGGAGAAAGACTAGGGAACCTTATTTGAATACAGATGTTCAGAACAGCAGATGGAAATCGGGCAAATTAAATGTTTTCTGGAGTGCTGGTGTATATTCACGATTCTATTTGGTCCAGTATCAATGCACATTTATACCAATGAAGAAAATGTCACTGTTTACTCCTCCACTCTCCAATTTTCTCTCCCGAGTGAGAAACAATCCAAAAAACCCTGGAACAATGGTT
The DNA here is from genome assembly GCA_013398225.1 of Steatornis caripensis. Taxonomy (NCBI): domain Eukaryota; kingdom Metazoa; phylum Chordata; class Aves; order Caprimulgiformes; family Steatornithidae; genus Steatornis; species Steatornis caripensis. The sequence goes on from VZSC01019431.1 coordinate 50,769, forward strand.
AACACTTGAATAAAAGTGTTAATAGCACTCAAGTATTAAGGTAAGTTCATTTATATTCTAACTCTGTATTCCATGGAGCACTACTTNCAATTTTCTCTCCCGAGTGAGAAACAATCCAAAAAACCCTGGAACAATGGTTAACACTTGAATAAAAGTGTTAATAGCACTCAAGTATTAAGGTAAGTTCATTTATATTCTAACTCTGTATTCCACGGAGCACTACTTAGGGATAAATCTTGTTTCCCCGCCCCCCCACTGTCCCCTTGCAGAAGTATGCTGGTCACTAACATTCATTACCTCAATACATATGTATTTACAAATAGAGATCTCTTTAAACAATAGTCACTACGCACCTCAATAATACCCGGGACACCTCTATACGCAAAAGAAGATATGTATTAAGGCAACAAGACCATAGTTACTTCCTATAGAGCCAAGTTTGTTAATTTTATAGAAATCTGGACAGAATAGCGAGATTAGCTTCCCTTCCTCTACAAGGCAAGTTGCAGGATCACTTAATGATCTGTTAAAAAGCAGTGCTTTCAGAATTCAAGCACAGCCCTATTTTCTTGAGCAGCAGTGTACTGCTCTCTCAGGTGAAAGTGCTCTCTGACTTCTCTCCTCCCATCCCACCACACATTTACAGGACTGCTCTTTATTCTTAAAGTGCTACCATCAAAAAAAGCTCTGGAACAAGCATCTCCTTGTTGCAAACGGGTTGTAGCCTCAATAGCTTCACTTATAGTAGAGGACAGCCACAACCATACTCAATTCATAGAACTTGTACCTATGGAAAAGGCACAAGGCTTGAAAATTTGGTTCTTGCTTTTCCAGGTTTATTTTTTCAGGGCGCAGACTGCAGAAAGTACAAAAATCTTCTGTCACACCATTGCTAACACTTCTACTTGCTGTCAGGTTGACATCTACATTTAAGATATACTATTTTAAGTCACTACAATCAAACAAAATATCTCCAGTTAACCAAGGCTTTTTCTCACTTTGAAAGATGTACTTGAATGCTTGTCTAGTTTCTAAACCATTACTGAGAACAGATGTTGCAAAAAAGCATAGTTTTCAACAGGTAACATACTGAAATCGTTTCAAATCTACTAATTCTTTACTTATACTCTGTTTTTCTTAACAACAGAAAGAACCTCATTTTGAGGCTTTAGACAAGTTTAAAGAATAAAAAGAAGCCCACTGTCCCCTAAAAAGGGAAAATCTGAAATACCACTTGCTAATCAAACCTATTTAGAAAAAACAAGTACCTTCTGTTCCACTAGCAGTTTGCAGAAGAGCAACAGAACGCTATTTCAGAAACATCCCCTAGTAAAGCCAGTACAAGACAACAATTTCAATGTAGCAGACATGCAGAAAATAGAAGAGCTATTTTGATATAAATTCTAGTTATGATGAAACTCAAATACTTACATTTGGGAATAAATTAGTCATGACAGTGGAAAAAGCTAAGTCAGTACAAGATGTTACTACCAAGACAGCAAGTTCACAAAAAAGCCGGCACTGTCTTCTGAACAGGTGCTCATTGAGCAAGACAGGAACCACCTCACGAACAAATGGAAAACAAAATAAAAGGCAGTACCCTTAATTCAACATTGTTCATCTATTTAAAGAGCTAGAGGTCCTGAAGCAAGAAATATAACTTAAGACTATCACATTGCACGCACAAGGATGCAAAATAAAAAATTGGCAAGGTCAGCTTATTTGTGTCATCTCCTAACATTTGGTGGTTTAAGTTAAAATAACTATATCTACAAAGTACCCGGTCCCTACTATATGGCATTAACAACACTGGAGAGTGGCTAAGAACAAACTAAACACTTTCTTTGCTTTCACACCCGTGACTAACTACAGACCCAGCTTGTATGACACTTTCAGCAACTGAAGTATGTTCTCAAATACTTCTGTTTACAAAACAGAAACAGTGCATGAGGAGCTATGGTGCCTCAACTCATTTTACTTAATTAGGCCAGAAGCAAATACTACAGCAAAACCTACTCGCACTTGGTATCCTTCATATTACAGTGAATGGAAAGGGGATGGTTTTGTGAATGACCCTGTGCTTAAGATCACTATCTGTTTCTCTTGTTTCATTAATAATAATCAATAGTGATTGAAGGCCTAAAAGTCTTGCTGACTTGGTACAATTTACCATCTTTGAAGGTCTAGAGACTGCCCTCTCACTATGCTAATTTAGACGGGTTCAAACTCGAGTGGTATTTTTGCAGCAGTAACATACTCCTGTATTCCTCTATAAACATTCATTAGAAAAGTGTCTGTTGCTATTAAAACAATACTACTATCACTGCTTCCTATTCCCAACATCACCTCTTGAAGGAAAAAATTGACTGTTTAAACAGTCCTATGTACAGTATAACCCCACGGACAAAATTCACATTACAGTAATACTATAGAGTAAATAAGGAATCACAAACTTACGTAATAGTTCAGTGCAGAAAGAAAAATAAAGATGACTGATTTCATAGAAGAAGGTTTTTTTATTCTTTTACTTACAATACACAAATGACCTATCAAAATACTAACAGAAGAAGTAATTCTAAGTGCGCTGACGAACCACCCTCCCACACTTACTTTCTTAAAAAACCTACAGTGGCTGAGTGACTGTGCAAACACCGTGCTTAAGCTTACTTAAAAGCTTTCAGGGAATCAATATTCAGTTTCACTCACAATTCCCAGAAAATTGTAGGAAGCTGAATACATTTAGAGCTCCAAAACAAAGATTATTTTTTCTGAAAATCACAATCAAGATGTTAAAAAGGAAAACTTCATATCAACAAATTATCACACTTTCCAGAGTAAGCAGAACACACATGGAATAAATATTTCTAGAAATTATTGAAGAACAGAATTGGAGTTAAATCACTAAATCTAACTTTTATCCTTAGTTCTGCAATAAGCTGCTTCTAACTGTAACTAAAAATGTTTCTCTTGTTACCAAGTTTCCCACTCAAAAACCAAACAGCAGCAGCAATGTCCTACTACATGAGTATTTTGTCTACTACTTGTGCAGTGTGACAGCATCTTTTGGGCTATGAAAGTTTCACTTATACTTGGAATTATTTACTGATTTATTATTGAGTATTTGTGTGTGAAATAGAACTTACTAGCCTTAAAGCAATTACCCCAGAAGTAAGTTTTTCATGCTTAGTTTTCCAGATAGTTTTCATTTTTTTCACCCTCTGGTTGGCTCAACAATGAGACAAACTTACCTAGCTCTCCAAGCGTAAATACCAAGCTAGGTAGGAAACAAGCTATGTGAGCGGCACAGGATTTCCCCAGTACGCTCTGTCACACACTGCGTCCGAGGGTCCCTCTTCACTAGCTCAAATATTAGTAAAGAGATTTGCTTGATACAGGACTTAAAAGATAGCAAAGCTTTTGCATGGACTCTACACAGCAGGTTGAATAAAAAAAACCACACCCACCCTGAAGCACTCGAACAAAAATGCCACAGAAGAGAAATTAAAGCAAATAAATCACAGAATTAAAAGAAATCAAAGAAAAAAAGAAATTAAAGTTGTTTATAACTCCCCATAACCAAAGTTACACAATATATTAAATGTAATGGCAGCCTGAGATAGAACAGCAACGAGCCCTAGCCTCTTTCTCTCATTCTACAGCTACAGACAGCAGCAGTCTAGTATTCGTAAACAAAGAATATCCCAAATTTTTATAATGGGCAACCTCCAGTAGGTCAATACAACATTTCTGGCCTTTAGCCAAAAATCAAACATATGCATAGTTAAATTTAAAAAAAAAACCCAAACCAAACAAAAAAAAAATCCAAAGTTTTGTTAAAACACTTATCACAACAGTTATGAACGACTTCTGAATTTCAATCTACAGGCAAAAACCAAGAATGTTCTGATTACACTAAGTCATTTTGACAATTCTATATACAAAAAGTAATTGCCAAAGGTCCCTTGAGTTTAACAAATATTTTATTAAAGTTGAAAGAATATAAACAAAGGTTAAAAAAAACACATTAAAGCCATAAAAACTGGCACTCTTGTAAGTCCACAAAAACCAATTACTACAATAAAGAAAAATACTATCCTTTACAGTATTATGTCTTGATTCAGTATGTAGATAAAGTACTTGTGTACCTAGTTAAATACAAATTTTATTGTCAGCAAAGAGTAAAGCTGGAGGAGAAAGAGCAAAGCAGCAATGCTCAGATAGGAACCACGCAGAGTAACTGCCCTCAGACAAATTGCACATGTCACATTATAGCAAGGACAGTAGAATACCAGTGTCTCCCAAGGTCATACATACACATAGATCTTTGTTTAGCAAGATAAAGGGACCAAATTTTTTTTTCAAGTAAATAAAAGATCACAGTTCAACTGTTTATAGAATTTCAAATGTTATGGTATATTCTTACCTTTTGCAGACTAGTAGGATTTAGCTGGGTTTTATCTATTATTTTCACAGCAACCTTGGGGGAGAAAAACCAAAAACCCACAGATTATTAAACTCAGAAAAACATTTGAACAAAAATGTATTGCACCTCTGTAAGCAGAAGCATATATGTGCCTATAAGACATGCATAGATGTTTGCTTTTATGTATTTTGTAAAGCATAATTTCCTCACCTATCAGGATCTACCAGTAGGAGCTCAGAACTTTGCCACCAGGTGGTACCACCAAGGAATCAGTTTTATACTTCTGTCAGCGTTTGGACAGAACAATGTTATCCTGTCCACCGCAAAACCAGGCCCTCCAAACACAAGATCTATCTCTATCAACAGATTATTGTCAATGAAATCTATCTATTAATAAGATTTCTCTTTGGTTTTGGAAATGCATGAGCATGAACAGACTCCCCTCCCAGCCTCATCAGACTCCTCAATTTGCAACAAACTTTTTGATCTCTTGACCAAGAAGTTATGTTTTAAAAAAAAGGGTGAGTGGTTAGCAGGAGAAAACTTAGGCACCTCAAGTAACTTTTCCTATATCCTGAAACAGCCTCCTTTATGATGACCAAAAAAGTGCTTTTTCTATTCAGAAGAGAAAGGTAAAACAATAGCAGAAATACGTATTAAAGATAGCTAAAGAGAATATAAAACACAGTCAGCCTTTTTGTTTTCTTGAAAGGCTTACCTCTCTTCCAGTAAGCACATGCCTTGCCAGTTTCACTTTGGCAAAATTTCCTTTTCCTATTGTTTTCAGTAAGCGATAGTTTCCAATGTGAGGATGCTCTTCATTCGTAGATGTAATGGAGTTTCTACATCGGGGGATGTTTTGCCTGCTACTTGACTTGATAGGCTGGACATGTGGTTCAGTGTATCCATCCACAGAGGTATGCTAGAACGCAGATAAAATAGTTGGGACTTTAGCTACTTGGATTTTAGACAGCTGCAGCAGAATTGACTAAAAGCGTAAAAAGGTGTACAGGGGAGTCATTTATTTACTTTTACAATACAGCTGATAACTTTGGATGGTAGCCTAAGCAGAGCATGCTGTCTTTGGGCAGTTTGATACATGACTTGAGGAAAGAAGTCTGCAGAAAGATTTTACCAGCTCCAAAAGTAAAACTAGAGACACCTAGGCAGTGATCAACAAACCATTAGAGACTTCTTTTTTTTAGTATGAAACTATGCCAAACTATGCACTACACCATTACATTGCAAATAAACCTGTCTAATCATAACCAAATTTAGTCTTTTAAAAGTACATAGTACAAAAAATATTTGTACTTCGGCATATTTGGAAACAAGGTTTCACTCTGCTTTTTTCTTAACTTTCTTCACTCAAATAACACTATGAGAAAAGTATTTTTTCAAGTAAGCTTTGTTCCCCAAACCTGTTCACACCTTTTTTGTAAGTCACAGAAGTTCTCATTCAAGCAATGAACAATCTACACCTTTATTTAAAAATAATATTCTATTCTTAAAAAGAAGACTCCATGATAGCTCATAAATACATTTTAAATATCAAAAAGTCTGAAGAACTAAAAGGATGTTATTTTTAATGCATGCCACACATCATCCCACATTAAATGTTAGTCATGGAAGTCTGCAATGCTTCTGTACTCTTTAACTTCCAAGTATATAAGGGGCAAGATCCAGATGGGGCTTGGAAACATTCCAAGGAGAAACCCAAGTAAGGGGAGATGTCAAAGGGGTGTTAAGCATTTCAGTATTTCAAATGCTTTCTAACACTGATGGCAGATGGGTACAAACATTTAACATGTAAAATTCAGTCTCTAATCTTGTAGGTTACAGATTTTAAGGCAGGCAAATACTGTAGGTAGAAACTGTGTTTTCTCAGACCAGTTTTTAGATTTTGTAACAGAAAGACACGCCTACTCCCAGATCACTCAAGTTCCTGCTAAGCATACAGCACCAACAAAACTCAAAAGACACCTCAAGCTTTTCCCATTATTCACCGCTTCAATCAAAAAGTGAATTACCTTTGTATCTTTGCACAGAGCACTAAGCAAGCCTGTTTCTTTACAGACCAAAGGTTTCTAAATCTTTGACTTTAGGCTGAAAGCAAAGTCAGACGGCAGTGGGAGGTTTCACTGTTTCTCCCAGTACCCAACCTAACATTGGTCTATGCTGATCTCACCCATCATTCCTTATGCAAGTAATTATTTTCTTATACAAAACAGACTTTAAAGCTGTGCTTCTAACTTCAGTGTGCACTTACTATAGAGTGAAGTCAATCCCCTTGCGTAAACACCCAGGCTTACAGATAGTCCCACTGAGCCTACCAGAGTTATTTCAGGACACAAGCAATAGTAGAACTGGGAAAACTGGCAAACAGCTGCAACACAACCGGAAAAAACGAGTATACCACAACTAGAATATTCCTTCCAAATGTAGCACAACTCTGCTTACATCACCATCAGCATTATTAATTATTCACTACGGCCAGGAGAACAGTCCTAAATATAATTTTCTGTTTGTCTTTTCATTACCTGAGTCTCTCTGCAAAATACAACTTTACCCCCACTGCGAAACAGTTTCACAAATCACTGCAGAACCCAGCAAGCCAGGCATGCCTAGATTCTGTGTATCAGACAAATTTCCTCAACCATGAAATAACATGCTAGCAGTAGTATTTATTGTTTAGAAGCACATAATTAAAATACTTCCCGTGGACTCAGGAAGAGAGGATCAGAAGGACACCTCCAGGCAAAGAGGCTTTGAAACATTCCTTCAACATGAGACACTAGTCCTGCATGCGATAAAGCAGAGCCCAAATAAAGATCTCGCTGAAGAAAAAACCCCACAAGATCGGCATTTGTATGGTGCTAATAATGAATATTACAGTCGTACCTAGAACATTGTCCAAAGCTACGGCACCATGCCATACAAGCAAGTTTTAGAAGTATTTGAGCCTATTTATGCACACAATTAGGTTCTCACTATTTGAAATACAATGCCTACCAGAAGCATTAGCAACTCTAATATCAATTGCCAATTCCAGATGCTTCATAGGATTAGCCTACTTCCAGTAGATACTTGAAGGGATCTTTTAGATAAACAGTTGGATAGGCAAGCAAAACCAATGCCATAGGCAAAGCGAAAGATGGCTTCACAGGACAGATCATTTTAATGCAGATTTAACACAGAAAGCAGTTATTTAATCATAACAACAATGTAATGCAGAACCAAATCTGAAGAGGAAAAACAAAGTAACAAGGTTCACAGTCATGACTGTTCTGGATTTTGGTCTTTTTCTGACAGAAAACTAAGCCCCTCCAGATAGTTTCTTAATTATTCCCTCTTAACTTATCTTCAGAGTCAACCATTCTCCCCAGCTATGCCCAAGGGTGACAGAAAACATGCATAAAGAAGGTCAAGTTTCTTAGTTTGTGAGCCACATTTTATATCTATTTTTATATACATATTTAATTTCTGAATTTGAACAGCACTGAATGAAATTCAAATTATTATTAAGTCTTGCAATAGGTCTCTCATTTGCACGTGAACAGCTTGCTATCGTTGTAAAGTACAGAGGAATTTAAACTGGAAACACATCAACTTCTAGAAATCAGCATTCAACAAAACATAACAAGGTTAAGATGTTGGGAAAAAAAACCCCAACAAGTTAGGTCAAATAATGGTATCTCAGAGATTATTTCCAAACAACGCTAACGCTGAATTCCACAGAAACATGCAATATCCACACTGTCTAGAAAGACAGGCTACGTAGTTTTAAGATCTTTCTGGTCCATTACAGTAAGTTCACTCATCACGCATCAGCTACTATGTGCCTATTTAAAATGCCATTTCAGAAGAACAATCTCTAAACTCTGAGAACTTTGTCAGGGTGCTCGAAAGAAGCAGGCTGTAAAAAACAACACTCTACACTCTCTTGAAGTTCACTGCCATCTAAAACCAATTCCAGCTACCACCTGCATTTCCTACACAGGATTTTAATTAGGGATTCTGCTACTTCTCTAGATACCTTGATAATATATCTTAATATATACATATATAATGTAGTGGGAAACACTACCTTGTACTAGTACATCATAAACATTACTATCTGTATGTTCGGTTTATGTCAGTGTTAAATAAAATGTCTAGAAGTCAACACATGAAATTAATGTTTCTTAAAATAAACTGTAATTTTAAACAAAAGGTGCAGCAGTAACAAAACTTAAGAGCTGAAACAGTGTATTAGAGCAGACGTGCATGTATTTTGCGCATTAGCCAAATATGTAAAAAAAAAAATAGAAAAAACTCGAACCAAAATCCACCACCATTTCAGAAATCTAAAAAAGCAATTCCAGCATTCAATTTTAGATTGAGACTGAAGAGAGCTCAATTAACACTCATTACTTCTAACTAGGTTTGTTTCTGACACATTCCATTGGAGTTATTACAGAAAGTCAATGGCACTAAAAATCACAAGACAGCTAACCTGACCCACTGCTTCCCCAAGACTCAAAGCTATTGTTTTCCTTGTTTACCCAAGGCAGCTTTGCAGAAGTAAGATGACCCCATGCCCAGACACAATATCTTTGAAAAAGTGCAGAAGAATTAACCCCACCAAGTAGATAAAAGTGTGTGCTCCACTACTTATTCAGCGTCCTTTAGCTGCTTAACTAGCCACTGCAGTAGTAGTCTCACTGATTATACAATGTAATTAAATTTACATCATCACATAAATTAACTGCTCTTGCAGCTTACTCTTAAAAAGTCCCCAAAACCACTCCAAACCACACAGTCTTTCTCAAACAACACTGAAGGCCTCTATAGTCCTTCTGAGCAATGAGGTAACTTCCACACATCCGTCTGCCCACAAATACACCTCACTTGATTAAACAAACATCTTAATCCTGAATTTTCCCCTTCTTGAATTACCACAAGGCAAATTCCTTGGCCCATGGAACCAAAGTATGCACACGTGGTGCTAGAAAAGGCACATCGTCACACTACTTCTCTCAATATTATCTCCTGTTCTGAGCTTAAGTTTCTTGCAGCCAATTTTTATATTCATAACTCCAAACATTTTCAAGCATGTGCCACACACATGAGCGTTTGTAACAGCTGTCATATTTGGCAAGGTAATCAAAATAGCTAGTCCAGACAGCGGGAGTCTGAAAGGTTTAGAAGACCGTCCACAACAGCTTTGATTCACAATACAGCGGAGGGAAAGGGGAGAAAGATGGGAAGTGTCCTGGATGTCCAGCTGTTTTCACGTTTTAACTGCTTACTGTCCATAACTATTCTAGCAAACCACCTCCAGCAAGTCTTCTTCTTTTCTTCAAGTAACAACCAAACGAAAGTGGAAGTGTCCAATTTTTTGAAAGATCTTGGTTTCTACATTGAGATTTACCAACAGACATGTTCAGATCAGCTTGTGCTGCATCACATATAAAGAGCGCCCAGAGGTCCAGGTTTACAGGTATGAAGCGTGGTACAACTGTGAACTGCACAAGATGATAGTACCTGATCCGTCAGCTACTGCCAGAAGAAGGGGATTCACTCTTCCATCTGCACAAAACCACAGCTTACTCTTGCCACATGGACCCGTCATGTCACACTACAATTACTAAAGTGTCTCTGATCTCAATTAAAACATTAATACAGCCCCGTCTACTCTACTTTTTCATACCTCTCAGACACATGAAAAAATGCTTTGGAAGGGGCAATTAAAAAGACTGATTGTATGCACACATGATTCTTCACATAATTTCTTATCAGCAACTAAATGCATACTAGATCGAGAATGCATGATAGAAACTTTGTTATTAAAAAAACCACCACAAAACCTAAAGCTATCAACCTACTCCACCAAAACGGGATAATACGCAGGACTCAGCTCAGAAAAACCCAAGAAACAAACAGACACACAGCGTGAGGGAAAAAGTACATACAGATTTTAAATCAGATACCAAGGTCAGTGCATGGCAGAAACAGAAGAGAATCAGACAAAATTGTTGTGTTTGTCTTTAACTTGTACCCACACCCTGAGCCTGCTCACCAGGCTTTCCACAAGCGCGCAAAGAAAATAATCAAACACATGCGTGTGCATCTTTCTGTTTATATCAGATTTGCACAATACGTAGGAATTCCAGGCATGAACTTTTGAAAGAGCTTGAAGCTACCAGCAATAAGAAACAATGATACTGAATAAAGCTGGCCTCAATCAAGCATATGCAAAAGTTTCATTAACTGATGCTGTAACTCTGAAAAGCATTTTATATAAAACTTTTTAAAAAATATCCAGACTATAAGCATGGAGTTCAATATATACCAAGGGAAATAATAAAAAAAAAAAGCCTAAGGGGAAGTTACTTTGTTTGGTATCTCCTTCCTTTTCTTCCCCATTGTAATATTCTGTATTTCAAAAAAAACAACTTCAAGGCTAATAGTAAAACATTCCCGACTGGAATTAAACCTGGCAAGGGAGGTTAAGGACAACAGGAAAGGCTTCTATAGGTACATTGGCAGCAAAAGGAAGACTAGGGAAAATGTGGGCCTGCTGCTGAACGAGGTGGGTGACCTGGTGACACTGGACAGAGAGAAGGCAGAGTTACTGAATACCTTCTTTGCTTCAGTGTTCACTGCTAGGAC
>VZSC01019431.1:62629-80458 GCA_013398225.1 Steatornis caripensis
CTGGAACAGGCTGCCCAGAGAGGTTGTGGAGTCTCCTTCTCTGGAGATATTCAAAACCCGCCTGGATGCATTCCTGTGCAACCTGCTCTAGGCTAACCTGCTTTAGCAGGGGGGTTGGACTAGATGATCTCTAGAGGTCCCTTCCAACCCCTACCATTCTATGATTCTATGATTTCTATTGCAAGGTGAAATACAATCTCTTAATGACAACACACAATAAAGATTCCGTTCTAAAAGCATACATATTATGCTGGTGATAGGCAAATTCATGCTGAGCATCGAGTAAATCTTATCCTGTGCCTGTTACTATGGTATCTGAGCCTCTTACAAGTTTTGGTGTGTTTTTTTTTGCTTTGGGGTTTTGTTTGTTTGTTTGTTTTCCAAGTGCTCAACATAGATTTGTCAGACATATCAGAAATAAGTTTGCCAACTTCGAGACAGAATTGTTTTTCTAATCACAGACTACACAGGATGCAATGCTGACAGCTCTGTGCTTGAAGCAATCTAGGATAGAGAACAGACCTATTAGTGCAGTGCCATACACAGCTAACATGAGTTTCAAAAGTTCATACGCAAGGTTCTTCAGAATACTTTTAACTTTCATATGGTGACACTAACTAGTTGTAAATCCTGCTCATGTTATAGTAAGCTTCCTCCCACTTTTATTTTTTTTTTTTAAACACAGCAGTTAATATCATAGGGAAGGGTGTTGTTCATTATCACATGGAATCACAGATACTTTTTATTTAAAGGACAAAAAAAGAAAATAATGCACCAGTCCTCCCCTGAGAAGTCAGTTAAAACATTTCAGAAAAACAAATACCTTCACAGCATTAAACCAGGTCCTGTAACCCGAACTCAGCTAACGTGCTTCCTCCTCTCCCTGGGCCCAAAGCCCTCAGCCCGGCCAGGCGTGCAGGTACAGAAGAACAGGACCTTCCTGCCTTTGTTCCACTTCACTCAGAATTGGCACAGTTATTTCAACCTGGCACTTTCCTTCCTGACTCATCCCAAATACACAAACAAGATTTTCCAGGGCTAATTCAGGACAGTTGGTCCATATCATCTCCATTAATTGCTACAACAAAACTGAAACCTCCCTGTAGCCCCAGCGAAAACTGAGACAAGCCAGCTAAAAGCTGCCGCAGTGAAGTGCAAGCGGAGCCTAGGGGAGGAAAAAAACCCTAGTTTTTCCTAAAATCCTCTTACGTTTACTCATCTTAATATGTCATTTGGTATAGTACCAGAAGCTTGAGTCAGCCCTATCAAGCAAAAGAGTAAAACATTTCCTATCTTGTAAAAAGAAAATGGTTAGCATTCCTCACCCATGAAACCCAACATAAACCCGTGTTTTTGAAGAAAAGCACTTGTGGGAGGGGGGAACAAGGAGAAAGGCAATTCCTGCTGCAGCCTCCTGGACACATTTAAATATTGTGCTTCTCCCAGAGAGAGTTCTTTAAACATTTCTTGCCAGTCACTGTTCTTTCCTGAGGAGGTGATCAGTTTAACCTCACCAGTCTTTTTTGACTTATTTCATGCGATTTTCAAACCTGCCAGCACAGAGCTCCCGGTGAGTGTTCCCAGCTCACCCAGGACATCCTGCCAGCACCCGGAGATGCAGGCAGCTACCGGACAATGCTGTGAATGCCGTGGCACTCACAGTTTGCTCAAAAACCCTCAGCAAAACAAAAAGAAAACGAAATGCTAATGTTGATCGTTAGTTGAACCAACCAAACAAGAACAGGAACACACCCAGAAAGCGAAACTCCTGACAAAGGAAACTGGCAGGAGTTTTTATTGCATTTAACAAATGATGCAGCCAGGTCATTTTTCAACCGGCCTGATGAAAGGCGGGAGAAGAGAGACATGAAACAACTCACGGTTCAGGATCACGTCAAGCATGTGGAGCTTCTCAAATGTTTGCAGGAGTACAAGAAGTGGAAAATGCTTTAATATAAAACTTCAAAACTGAGGGGAAAGGGCTGTTTCTACAGTCTGGAGACTACAATCTGGAAACCTGAGGCTTGCCTCCAGACAAGGAGAACAGCAGCAAGAGGCAAGGTTTACTCACAAAAGAGCAGCCAGATTATAGTGCTAAGGGTCTCTGACACTCGTGATCAAACCACCAGTCTTCTGAGCCTGCTGAGGTTTTTTTTCTACAGAAGGAAAGCGTACATGCAGCTGACTGGCACGAGGTTCCGAATCCCAACTCATTCTTTCTCTCGAAGTTTACGAAATGGGAGGTTTTTTCCTTGCCCACTGCATACTGAAAACAACTCTGGAAGAGTCCGCATGTGGCGTGGGGGCTGCTGAAGCCAACCCAACCCAACACTGCTCACATGCCTGCACTCCCTTACAGCCTGCCTACCACTGGGGCAGCGGGATGGAAAACCCAGCAACTCTTCTGCCAGGGTAACCTCCAGCTCTCTGGGCAGGTATACCCACAGACAGTCTCCCAAGCATCAGCGCATGCCCAAGGCGGAAGGGGAACAGCCAGCACCAGGAAAACAGGGCAACATCAGCTCCATGTTAAGCTCTCGTGGAGCCACAGTCAGGACAGGAACAACATGGAAAGGAAAATTGATCACACCACTCTTCTTGATAATCCAGAGGCAAATTGACACCAGTAGTGAAACTTTAACTAGGAGATATTTACTCCCATTCCACAACAAGGTAAAAAACCCAGAAGGACTAAGGAAAAAACAAAAAAACCCCCAAACCAAACAAAAGAAATCCCACAAACAAGTAAGTAGACTTGCTTATTTGTGTTGTTTACCTGCACTGGGTGAGCGAGACAGAAAAGCACGCAATGCAAGCTTAAGAAGCTACCCTTCAGGAGCGACATGCATGGGCAAAGAACTCTTAACGCTTCTTCTACATAAAAGAGAAAACTAAGGTACTCCTTTAGCAAGCTGCACAGCATTTCTAAAGTCTTTACATCCCAATTACCGGATTCATCCAATAGATCCAATGATGAATCCATCAAGACAGATCACCACCTTACTTTGAAGTCTATTTTACCTCAGGGTAATACTAACTTTCTAAACTAAAGCTGCCTGCTAAAAAGTGACAAGATGACCAATACCCAACCTGATAGCAATACATACTAATTGATGCACACATGTACTAGAAAAGAAACTGCAGGCCAGTGCAGGACTCTGATGTTTGAGGATCACATCAAGCTATGTTTCAAATGAAGTTCCTCAATATTCAGGAGGATTTTCCAATATTCTTTTGACATACACCTTTTAGGGATCTTGGAAGTCTGATCTAAAAGGTACAGAGACTCAGTATTTCCCTTCATACAATACAGTACATACAACACAAACAAATCCAAAAGTAGTTGGGCGGCTGGTTAATTTTGAGAATTAGAAGAGAAAAAAAAATGCATAGACCTGCAGCAGATTATTAGGGCCCATCTCATGCCCTTCCACAAGAGCTGCAGCCTTGAGGGGAGGGGCAGGGAATCCTTCCTAACCTGTAGAGTCCTTTCATGGCCTCTTGCACTAGAGCACTCACTGAGTTTCTTCAGCTTCAAGGCTTGATAATACTTTCTGGTCCATCTCTCTGCAGCAAGGCCTTCTAATGTCACTAACAAGTCTTGCCTCAGGTGACTGAAGCGCAGAGTACCTACTGGATTCAGTCCGCCGAGGAGATGCAGTTTTAGTATTTGAGCCAGGATATAATCAGTCTTGGCATTCTGCAGACTTATTTTTTTTTCATAAGCATCAATACAAAGGTTGACTTTGAGGAGTAATGCATATTTTGGCACAGGAAAACCAGCTACCTTCCTAAGAGGAGGAAGCACCTTTGATGGTGTACGACACTTCTACCGATAAGCTGGCGCTCAAGCANAGCAGATTATTAGGGCCTATCTCATGCCCTTCCACAAGAGCTGCAGCCTTGAGGGGAGGGGCAGGGAATCCTTCCTAACCTGTAGAGTCCTTTCATGGCCTCTTGCACTAGAGCACTCACTGAGTTTCTTCAGCTTCAAGGCTTGATAATACTTTCTGGTCCATCTCTCTGCAGCAAGGCCTTCTAATGTCACTAACAAGTCTTGCCTCAGGTGACTGAAGCGCAGAGTACCTACTGGATTCAGTCCGCCGAGGAGATGCAGTTTTAGTATTTGAGCCAGGATATAATCAGTCTTGGCATTCTGCAGACTTATTTTTTTTTCATAAGCATCAATACAAAGGTTGACTTTGAGGAGTAATGCATATTTTGGCACAGGAAAACCAGCTACCTTCCTAAGAGGAGGAAGCACCTTTGATGGTGTACGACACTTCTACCGATAAGCTGGCGCTCAAGCAGCAGTTACAATGGTTTTGTCTACTGAGAATGGTCTAGCAGAGTCTGATCTGATGGCAGGAGCTGCAGATAAAGTTATAAGGACACCACTAAACTTAGTTGGTCTTCTGAAAGCGTAAACCATGTTTTACATACAGAGCAAGATTACGACAATGCGTCCAAGCCAGCTGGTATAGTGGGGCATAGTGAACTCGAAGAAAAAAACCAAAGCAAAACAGAGACTGTCTGCTGAGTGCTCTCTGCCCTGTTTTTCATGTAAGTCAAATAAAATGTCCCCTCAGTTGGGCTGTAGTAACTATTTATCTTCACGAGGATAATGCTACATACACCATATTTCAACTTAGCAACCTTGCACAGATTTATGCTTAACTTTAGGCTGTCCAGACACTGTATGTCTCTTGGACCAGCTCCTATCTCACGATCAAAGAGTGTGCTCTACGCAGAGCTCAGACTACAATCTCCTCAGACACCCTTGTTCCTAAGCTCATGCCACCACCTATTTTAACCCTTGGGCTTCAATTACTTACAATCACAAACTACCATAATTTAGCCCTTTAGAAATACACGCAACTAGGAAACTAAATTAAAAAAAAAAAAAAGGAAAAAAGCAAACCGCAGCAATATTCCTTAAAGACTTTGCAAATTATGTAAGTAATATAGCTAGAAAGAAATATTTTTTTTTTTTTTTTTACACACTTTAAACTGGCAGACACAGTAATAACAAATACCAACAATCGCATATATACTGCAGATGTGTCAATATACTGAATTCAAACCATAAACAGAAATCACGTGTAAGTACAGCTGAGATGTAAAAGCCAAGCACAAGAAAAAGGATGAAAATAAATTAAACAGTCCATGTTACATGTCAGTAAAGGAAGCAAAAGAAAAAGACATCACAAGATGCAAAGAAATTATTAAGAAGAAATACTGTGTATATATATATATATATATATATATATGGATAAAGCTTAAGAATATAAGCCAAAGAATCTACAATTAAAGGGCTGAACAAAAACTAATATGTATTGAAAATCAATACAATCATTAAAACAAGCCGCCAATCCAACAGTAAGAAAAAAAATAATAAAAAAGGCAGTATGACCCTCTCTCTCGAGTCCTTGACAACCAGTGGGTGAGGAATCCCAGATCCCCAGCTATGGTCTTTAGACAGTACCCTAGCCTGCAAGCTGTCAAAGTCTGCCATTTCCAGACTTCTTTATCTAGATGGTGAGGTACAGCAAATAAGCATTAGCAGTGGCAACTCTTGGTTCTGTCCTGTGCTGGACATCGAAACAGTTTAGATAACACTAGAGCAACATGTCTTACAGTCTGGAAATCCCCAATTGAGGTGCCTTATCTAATCAAATGCTGTCTTACATTAAAACAGGAATTAATTTGATTCAGTCTTAAGGAATGGAAAGTTAGGAAAGTAGAGTAAGTCATGGGAACCTGAGGACAATGTCAGCAGGTCACAGGGACCATCAATCTCCATACCAGCAACTGGGAATTCATCCTCAAAACCTTAAAGGAGAGTCATCCTTATGCAGATTTCAAATGGACATCACTGAATTATTCCAAGTCTTAGGATGGGTCAGACAGCAATGTTATGTTCTCCCACCACCAGCCTGCCAAGGGTCCCTTTCCCACCCACAGTCCTAAGATGCTCCTTGCTCTTAAGAGATGAGGAAAGCCACAGCACTGTAGGAGAGATGATTACATATCCCCTTATGCAATGCTGTGATCCCTAAATTATCACAGGCTCACTGGAAACTCCATCTGTAATTTTTTTTCCTTAATTTACCAAACTAACTAGAACTCTCCCACCCCCAGGGGATGAGAGCTATTGCATTAAATATCCTTCTCGTTTCACCAAGCAGCTAACAAAGAATCTATTCATTTTCTACCATCTTCCTACCACCCAACAGCTGACTTGAAATCAGGCACAGCTTTCTACCCTTTCTCAAAAACCACCTGAAGGTAAACTTAAACTCCAAGATATGATAACTGTAGTACCTGCCAACATACTTGACAGTCTCCCACTTTGCTTTCTTCTTTTTTCTGTCTGTCACCCACCAAGTCAGTCATAGAAACATCTTCAATTAAATCAAGACAATATTAGGAAAACAGCTCACGCACCATTAATATTTCACTTTATCATAACGTTAGTCTAATAGCAAGTGCTATATTTAATTCAGCTTCTTCAGATTAGTAATTATGTGAAGGGAATGAAAACAAACAGATGGATGGATACAGGAGTCCAGTTTGTCTCTTCTATGCTACTCCAGAAGGCTTGACACCAGCCACTTTGAAAAGAATTCTATTTAAACAAAATACTACACACCACTAGGAAATGGATTTAATGAGTAACGGTGAAAAAGCTAGTACGCAATACCAAAACACAAAGTCTAGAAAAGGCCACACACACATAATAACAGCAGCAATAACAATAATCAATATTTTATCTTGTAGTATTTAGAAAACATTGAATTTGATTTAGCTATGAGCACTACACTTCTGCAATGACTGGCTAAGCAAGAACAGCTTTCTTTAAAAGGACCTTAAATGCAGTTTTTATTGCATCAGTCTGCTTTGTACAGGTTGACGGATTATATTTCCCTTAGCCTGTCTACGAACACTGCTGTAGGCATACATTCTCTAATAATAATTATGTCTTCAATTGACTAATTTCAGCATCTATATTAGATCGACCCTCATTGCTCTTACCAACTTTCTGCAGATAAGATTTCTCTGGACTATGCAGTAGATGGAGCAAGAGTTTCATTGTCAAGTGCTTTCATAAATTTTCTTTGTTCGTGTGCATCTTACGTCCATCACTGGAAGAAAGAACTCTAAAAAGCAGCCAGCCTTGTTCATTTAATGTCAAATTAAGAAAAGCAAATTTGATAAGCTATTATACATAGGTAGGCCTGGTAAAGACTACTCAGAGACAGTATGATTAGTATCTTCCATATACATCTCATTGCATTGAATGATTACAATTGCTATTCCTTCTCGAGTCTGATCTTAAGGAGAAAATACTATTTTAGTCCTTCACCAAGTAGTGACATTTTCCTGACTTTTTTTAACCACTGGTAGATAGCCCTTGCTGTAATAATTGCAGGGGGAAGAAAATCTGATTACTGTTGGAAAAGAATTACTAAATAAAAATTCATATGCTTTAAAGAATTCTATTACCTTCAATCAATAATATTTTCTGGAATAGAGATATGAGTAAATACATTACACATGTAATCCATTTGTGGAAAACAACCATATCCTCTGAAGAGCTAAACGTAGCATTTAACAGGCTAAGGTAATTTTCATGGCAAAATCAGACTCCTCTTAATGTGCAAGATTCTCTGAATTTTTGAGCTATGCCTCTGCTTATTTTAAGCAATGACAGAAACATCTAAGAATTAGAAAGATACTTATATATGACTGAAGCCAAGCATGCACTCTCAAAAGGAATTTCAGATATTTACTGTTTAAGCACAAGTAAGTAATTTACACTGCTGCTACACGTACTGCAGTATGCCCTACACTTCGCCTCCTTAACTCTGCAATTCTCACATTAAATTCCTCACATTATCTACTGAGTTTATGAAGAAAATCTCTCTCTACAAAGAACAGCATAAAATTGTATGTCCTTATAAGTAATCATTATAAAGCTTTGGTTACTCTCTGCTGTTATCTGAGAGACGAAAGCACAGTAACTTTATTGGGGGGAGGGAAGGAAATGCCGAGCAAGGAAAATACAGTCTAACTGGCAAGTATTTAAAGTTGTAACAACTCTTTTTGCTAATAGTTTCAAGAAAAGCCCCCCAAAACAGAAACAACTCCCTCCCAATCCACACACAGCAAAGCATTTCTTCACTCCCTTTAGCTTTACATTTCAGATTATTCCCATACCAAAATGCTCCTTGGGATTCATACAAAAGGACATTACTTGAAGGATAAATAGGAGCTACAACTCCATAGCTTTAGTAAAGCTTTGTATTGGTTTTGCTTATGTCATTAAATGAGCAAAACTGGAAAAGGTCCCAGAAAGAGTGAGAAGCATAAGGAAGCTGGCAACAAGTACGCAAACCCAAGCACAAAAGCACGTTAGTAAGCAAAACACGGGGAAAAACAAGGTGGAGGGGCCAAGACTGTGATAAGATAGGAAATTACAGGTATTAAATGGCGAGCAACTTAATGAACATGGGTAAATGGATTCTCAGAAAGATGGATATTGGCAAGTAACAAGGACAAAGCTGCTGTGATGGCAGGTTACAGACTATCACCTGGTTTAAAATGAAACTGGTCAAATATCTGAGGGACTAAATAAGAAAAATGGTCTATGTGATAACATTTAACATTAAGATCACAAACGGCCTTTTCACCCCTCTGAAAAAAGGGGGCTGCTTGGAGACAAGTAAAAGATATTTTACTTTTTTTTTCCTTTTACTTTCTTCCTAAGTATTGGGTTAAAATGGAAAAGATAACAACCAGCAGTGGGGAAAGGAGGAAGCCAGGAGGAAAGCTTCCAAGAGAGCTGAAAATAGCACTCCATCGCAGTGACTAAGGCTGTGCCTGCACTTACAAGAAGGTGCGTGTTTTACTGCATCATGAGTAAGGCGTGGGTCCTCCTACAGAAGCACAGCGGAGCAGAGGCACTACAGGTTTTACCACGAGGTTAGCCTTGGGCAGGAGCCTTTGCAGCAAACCCTGCTAGAGCCTAATCTATACAAATCTAATCTATTTTCTCCAACCACATCTGTCTAATAAAAAGTGGTATCTTAACAACCTTGCCTAATTTTGTCTCTGCTTGAGATTTTAGAAGTTATCATGCACTACTATTACTTGATAATACAAAACCAATTAGACTTTGTCACCAGTAATATTATCATTATCTGCTCTTGGAAAAGATTGCCATGGGCTATCCGGTAACTCCGTATGTTCAGCTATGCGAACATTGATGTACTACACAAATGCTCTCATCAGAGGTGAAATAAAGTTCTGTCTTACTATTCAAGCTATCCGTATCACAACTATGTATGTTTAAAATACAGTTCTGCAACACAACTGGATAAAGCTCTTTATATGTTGAATCAATTAAAATAAATCATAAGTTTGGAGATCATTCTCTGCTCTAATTAACATGATTAACATTTTTATACTTTCATGAATTCTACAGGCCCATGTTTAAACGTAAAGCAGGATTATTATTCTGCTTACTGCCAACATACCACTAGGATCATGGAAGACACTCATCTGAAGTCATCAGTGTGTTTTATTCTCTCCTCTGTATAACTTCAATTATGTTTATCAATCTTTACCTGAGAAATCATTAGGACTACGAACACACATATCAGGATATTATACTTACTAGGCATTCAAAATTACTGAATAATTTAAAGAATGTTTTACCACTTTTTTTTTTGCAAGTTCTTCTTTAGATATGGTATACAGCTTGGAAATTAAAACTATGAAACTGGCTAAAGCTTACTGTAATCAAGAGTCCTCTTTCTGATATACTGTCAGCCTTTTGAAGAATGCAGGTATGAAGAAAAATCATAATTTTTTTCAAAACACATTGATTTACTGTATTACAAATGTAGGTTCCTATAACATGTCTTAATTTCTTGCAAACTTGCAATAGTTTGCACACAAAGGGCCAGGAGTCATTGGTACCAAGCACTTACGTCTTGAACAGCTCAGCGTGAGTCTTTACAAAAGTCATCTTGACTGTAAGCCACCTTAATGCGTTAATGCTAACCGACCACAGAGAGTGCAGACCACTTCTCATTGTGATACCCACAGCCTACACCTAAGGTGCACCACAATCATAGGAATGGCAAGTTAAAAGAAGGAAAATCACTTTTTCCTAAATCCATACACAACAAACAACAGAATACGAGAACTTGAAAACAGACATACAATGCATTCACTCCAGAAAGAGCCTACTTTCCAAGATGATTTAAGCCATGTAAAGTGACTGTGGATCAGCTGTCCTGGTAAGATGGAGAATTTTGGAACAACATAATGATCTTCCGTGATACAGAGATGCACAGAAAACCTGCACTTTTGGGTTTTGTATCAATACACTCTATTGATCAATCATTACAGCCTAAGCCATGGCACTGCTCCATGAGCACATCCCATTCACTGCTTTAAAGGTTCATTGTAGCCCAGCTGAATTTAACTGTGCAGATGCCTTACTATGACTGTGAACATCCCTGACAAAATGCTCATCTGAAAAACAAAAAACAAAACCCAAACCAGAAACCAAACAATCAAACTTTTTTTTCAACTGCGATCTCACTTCAAAAAGAAGCAGGATTCTGATAAGCACAAACAGTACTTTCCAATGCTTCTGCCTGAAAATATTTCACCTTGATAGCTATAGCCTGTTTGGCCACTACTTATTAAAAAGCAAGACGAAACAAGCACAGGGAAACCTGCCTCAAGAACAAAGACCATCTTCTCCTCCTGGTATTTTTAACCTTAGATTTGCTAGGATGCCCACCGAAACCGTCTAAGCTGCATCATCACATACAGGTATGAAGTCTCACTCTGACCATGAGATCTCAGTAATCCTTTGATTTTAGTATTTTACTAAGTTACTCACAGAAAAACAAAAAAAAGAGAAATTTTCTTTCTTAGATGAAATACAATTGGCCCAATTTAAAGCTCAGTTTAGCACTGAGCAGAGAGAACACAAAAAACCCCGTTAACTTAGAAAGTGAAAAGAGTAGAAAAATGTTAACAATTAAACAGGCTTGGCAGTTGATGTAGAGAAAGTGCTTATTATTAAAACTTAGATCCATTTGCATTATATTCGTGACACTGAATCATGTGAATGTTTCGCTGGAACTTTCCTGCTTTCATAGTTGTATTCAGAAACATTCAACTGTGGAGAAATTTCTTCTTAATCTACCACTACCTAGAGGGGAGTAAGTATTTGAGAATGAATACTCAGAAAAAATTGTGAATTCATATAAAAAAAAAATATTTGGTGACTCTGAAATTCCAGAAAGATTAAAAAAAATTAAATAAACACCCACAAAAAGCAAGCACTGTGATTCCAACAGCAAAAAAAATAAATAGATCATGTCATGACCACAACACAAACACGCTAAGTTTGAAACATGTCAGCATCTGCAGTAACCTACAAGTAGTATATTTAACCTGGAGACCAGCAGAGTATAAATGTGTATTAAAAAAAAAAAAAAGAAAGGCTGAAGCTACTAAAAGATAGTATCTAAACATAAGCAACAAAATGTTTTCTCTCTGATATCACAACATTAGAAAAGTTTGCTCAAACTCTCAAGTTGTTAGTAGGCCAATTTGTAAGAAATTTTTCTTAGGGCTTTAGCTGCAACGTAGATTCCAACTCTACATTAATAGTAAAATCATCTCTCCTTTTTATATGCTAGTTTCTCAATTAATCTGCACTACTGGAAAACAGTTTTCTCTCTCAAACATTAGTCAGATATTAAGGCTAGGTCTATACTAAATTCTGAAAACAAGAAAACAACCTGTGCAAGTGCAAATACAAATCACCGATAGAGAACACCATTTTACAGAAATCACTGCATCTGCACTTAAAAAATGAAATTACTACTTTTTCTGCATTTGAACTATTGATATCATTTAGAAGTTAGCGGGAACTGCCTCTGCTAAACAGCAACTGTGATGGTAGAAACTTACCACTTTTATAGTAGAACATTGATTTCCAAGTATAATTGGGTGCCACGAGGAAAAAAAAAAAATCCTGCCTTTACTGACGATTAAAACATTTCAAGTGCAGAGTTAGGAAATTAAAAAAGATATACTAATATAAATAGTAAGTCCATGTGATCTGAAAAAAATGACAGTAGAGACCCCACCGATAACACGGCTCCATGAAACATAATCTTCTTGTTCTAGTTCAGCGTTTAACTTCAGTGACCATATAAGTACAGCTTTCAGAACACCAACCACAAACAATCTTACTTTATGTTTACCTATGAACCTCAAAAACCCCACCAAGTATGAAATGAAACAAGTAGTACAATCAAACTGCATTAACTCTTTCTGAACTTTAACACTATACTTTTATGATGCCTAGAAAGAACACTGAAGCATGAAGCTACATTTCACTTGTTTATTCTAAAATACTTATAAACTAAATATTCATGTCACCTGTCCCATGATTTCCTATGATTCACTCAGAAGGTTAACTTCAAAACGTGTAACATACTTCATAAAAAATTGAACCTTGCTCTTCCCGTGCATAATGCTCTAGCTAAACATGTGTTTTTCCCCCACAACATAGGATCTTGCTCAAGACCTGAACTGGAGGAAAAACAAAAAAGTCTGCACAGAGAAAACACAAACCTTCAAAATAAGATCAGGAGAACACCTGCTTTAGCAGGGGGGTTGGACTAGAACATCTCCAGAGCTCCCTTCCAATCCCTGCCATTCTGTGGTTCTGTGAGAACGTACCCTGTTCTTGCCATTCAAACAAACATACAACCTAATAGTGTATTTATGATCAAGGAAAATAATCTTACAAGGGAAAAATACAGGCATTCTCCACTTTGCTAAAGCCCATCTCCTGTGGATAAGAAAGATACAGTTGTACTCTTGAACCCATAAGGCTTGGAAACTAGGCCACTCTTCTGCTCAAGGCACTGAACGAAAGAATTCTTGTCAGATACTTTCTCCCACGCCCCCTCTGTCCAAATCAAAACCATGTGTTCTTATTGTGCAAAAGCAAATCCAGAAGGGAAAAAAACCCAGAAAGAAATTAAACATAGCATAATTATTATTACCCTAACCTGACCGCTCCATTCTGTCCTCTTATCTCTTGCTCTGTTCATTTTTTTTCTTTTTAAAATGCAGCTGTCTACTTGCCTCCACTATCAGAAAGTCATCCTTAACCACACCCACTTTAGCTGGCATCCAAGACATCACCCTTCCCTCACTAGCCTGCAAATGGGAGTGTGTCAAAATTATAATTATTTGTAAGATGATGAAGCAAATCACATGATCACAGTCACTGTATCATCCTTCCCTAAAACTCTCTCTGCCATGACATCTCTTAATCGTTCTCATATGGCGCTGGCTAGGTAAGAGAAACCACAATTCCCACATTCCTCCTCGACTCTCGCCAGTGTTCTCATCCAGCACTCCTGCCTTGTTTGTTCCTTCTTCTGGCGTAAACACGCAAGATCTCTGCAGCAGAATTAACCAACTTTTATGTGTCTGAAAAGTATAAAGCAAAATAATACTTTAAGACTTGGCTATATAAGTGACACTGCAACACAAATAAGTAGTAATAGCAATACCTTCAAAAGATTAAATTACACTTACTATAGAAAAAATGTATTCTTATGCCAGACTAAGAGGTCCTTATGTCAGAAAAAGCAAACTAAAGCATTCTCATTTTTATTAATTTTACAAAAGTAGTTTACAGGCAGCTGTTGAATCTCTACGGGTCTTTTCTTAAACAAGAGCTCCCCAAAAACATTTAGGAGAATATATTACCAATGTATTTCTTCTCTTTTGCCTTGATTCAGGAAAATCATTCTCCAATTTAATGACATGATACAATACGATACGAAGGGAAAAACATAAAAGCCTCTCTTTCTTCAATTAATACCAACTCAATGAAAACAAAAGAGCTACTCTAGCTCAAAGCTTTTGATTCCTGTCCCTCTCCTCCTCCAGCCTGAGCAGAGATGGGAAGCTCGGTTCACCCAAACTAACCCCAACTGCAAGTGTATGAATGCACTGAAACATTACCTACTGCAGCCTACGTAAAAAGTATGAAGAGGAAGCTGTAAATAGCTACATGTACAAAATCAAAACACAGGAAAATTATTATTTTGACTACTACTCTTACCCCTTACTTGAAAAAAACAAATCAAGTAATAGGCATGAAAATAGTCTTTACTGTATTGCCTCCACCCATTAATTTCCTCAAGTTTCCCAATAAACCGTCCAACAGGAGTAAGTGTTTAACAATCATAATCTGTTTCCTTAAACATAGCTTTCAAGAAAGAGAAATCACATTTCCAATGAAAAGTATTTACGGACGCATGCTAGAAAAGTTAAACATAGCACTGGGAGACATAAAGAATAGCAAAAAGGACAAGAAAAAAACCAAAGGGTGTGAATTTCTGTAACGCAGACCTATCAGTTATACACACTCTGACTGTTTCACAACCCCTGTTTCCCTCCACCTGTTGTTTGTCTGTCGTTGGCGGTCCGTGTACCTTTCACTCCAGCTTTCTGATAAGCCCTTATCAAGTAATCCACCGCATGATCTTATCCCTTCTAGACTATTTTCAAGGGTGCTGTGGGTAAAAGGCACAAAGAATCATGGAAATACGCACGTTTTCCACCCATCCCACCAGGAACTCCCGTAATTCCTCAAGGAACGCATATTCTTATGACAGGTGCTATATCAAATTATTACAATTTTTTTTTNAAGTTAAACATAGCACTGGGAGACATAAAGAATAGCAAAAAGGACAAGACAAAAACCAAAGGGTGTGAATTTCTGTAACGCAGACCTATCAGTTATACACACTCTGACTGTTTCACAACCCCTGTTTCCCTCCACCTGTTGTTTGTCTGTCGTTGGCGGTCCGTGTACCTTTCACTCCAGCTTTCTGATAAGCCCTTATCAAGTAATCCACCACATGATCTTATCCCTTCTAGACTATTTTCAAGGGTGCTGTGGGTAAAAGGCACAAAGAATCATGGAAATACGCACGTTTTCCACCCATCCCACCAGGAACTCCCGTAATTCCTCAAGGAACGCATATTCTTATGACAGGTGCTATATCAAATTATTACAATTTTTTTTTAAATGACAGAACACAGGCTTGCCTACTCACTGAGAAAAGCGTATGTTGAAATTTTATTTATTTCCTATTTTAAAGAGCACTGAAAGCAGCTGCCAAGAGACAGAGGGCAGCAGTGGTAGGGTAGTTTCCCATGATTTCATACAACGACCTCATACCACGTGCAAAGCACAGCTGGACGTGTACGTAGGTTTGTACTCGGAACCATCAACCAGCTCTCTCCGGGATACACAGCTACAGTCTGTCCCTTGAGAGTCACACAATGGAGCAACGTTGGCAAGATGGCCACGCATATGAGATGGAAGAAAAGAGTGCTCTCCTGAAGATGACCATTAGCTGCAGAATTTGAGAGAGCTTTGCTAATATACATACTCAGGAACTGGAAATATGCACTACAAAGATGGATTTATTTACCAAGCCAAAACCACTTGTACTTATGCTGCTCCTTAACTCCTCACTCTTTCCAATAACTTCTCCCTTTAGTTGCAACTTCTTACCACCTCAGTTGCCCAGAGCTTACTAACTAAACTTTGTGCCTCAAGACCCATCAGCATAAACACTTCCCCCGCCCACTGATGTTTATTAGCAGGAGGAAGCACATTAAAAGTAAATTAAGAGTCTCACCTCACCCTGACAGAGTCCATTTTAAATCAAGGAATGCTGCTGTTCGGGAAGTTGGCAATGGACCACCTCCTCCTCCATCCCACATTTGCCACTTTAGCAGAAGGTCTTACGTAAGGGAGACCATGTGTACCAGAGACGGCTTCCCAAGGCTCCCTGACGGGCAGAAGTGACAACATCCTTGAGATCCCTGCTCCAAAACCCAGCAGACACTGTACTAGTGCACTAGAATTACTTTGCGCAGATTTGAGAACTTACTACTGTGTGGCTCTCTACTGTTTATCTGACTGGAGAATTATATTCACTAGTATTAGGTCACAGACTTACGTCAAGATTTTCAGGAGCAAATGTGCAATTTCGAGTATTTTGATATGCTGTACAAACCTGGGTTTTTTTAGATACCCAATATACTGTCTGAAATAGTGACAATTAAAAAAACAACCCTTACCTACCTCTAGGTGTCAAAATAGAGCATTCAAAAGTAGCGTAATATTTTCTAAATTAACTACTAACACTTTAATTGAAGTATTCATTCTACAGAAGTTGATGACGTTTGATAGTATTTCCATTTGCCTTGTGTAAATGTACTCTGCAAGTCTTATGTACTATATTACTGGATATATGCATGAATATTTTTTATCTCTTCCTGTCATCTTCCTCTCATCTACATTCCTATAGAATTTGAAATGCAGATTCATAAGTAACATGTATCAGTCAAACCTGGACTTTGTCATTTAATTAAATCTAAACTTTCATTTTCATCTCAAGGACTTACTTTGTTCTGACGCTAATACAGGACTCATCAGTACGTGAAGAGTAAGGACAGACCAAATGCCTCTACTTGCTTTAGTTAACTAGTAACCATGTTGATATCGCTATGTCGATTAAACTTCCACTTAGCGACTGATACTAAAAGCTCATTATAATAACACACAAAGCTAGGGGGGGTTCACTTCTTTAACTATATTATCTCATTTCTGTTACCTTTGTCTTCCAAATCCTCTTCTCATACTCACTTTTCACTTCATGTAATTCAGTAATATATTCAGCAGACACTGCTGCTTTGGCTTGTACAGTAACAAACACGAGCTCCTGCTGTTGGCCAGAACCTCTACGGATTGATGCAATACCACCAAGCATCATCTTCAACCCACTTCAACCCACCAGGCCATCTTCCTTCGTTTCTTACTGATCATTTGCCACCCAAGTAGAAGCTTGGTGCAATTGCTTAAGTTAAATTTCGTATGACTCCTTTCTCCCTCCTGCGCTTTCTGCCACCCTCCAAAGGCAACTAACGATATCTAGCATGCATTCCAAACATGCGTCTCTTAATATTGGTCCCCTCACCTAAGACGAAAATTTCACACCTCCCATACTACCACCTATTTAAATAATCACCGCCGATGGACAGGACAAGCCGTGGTCCAGGATTTTAAGATTTCCCAGGCATGCCGTTTATCGTAAGCAACACTGGTTATTTCCTGCGGGAAGACCACCACAGTGGAGAACAACACTACACTTCTACTCCAGCAAGTCCGGGCGGAGCAGAGGAAGAGCGCAAAGATGTTTAAACAGAGCACAAAGGAAGATACAAACAATCAACTCGGGAGGTACCAAGGACAAGAGGACAGCCTCTCTGGGATGCAACACAAAGCAAAACAGAGGAAGGAACACAGCAACAGCAATGCCGGGGACCATCTCCGAGGTGCAGACCAAACAAAGAGCGGCAAGTAGGGCAGAATCCCAGAAGGTGAGACGGGGCCGGGTGCCAGGCAGTTAGAAAGCCCACGAGTGGGTGCTCCAAGCCAGGCACATGAGTGCCCAGTGCGGGGGACGCGTGAAGGTAGGGCGGCCCGGCTCGCAGCCCGCGAGGGTAGAGGCCTGTCCCCGGCGGGAGACCGAAGCCAACTGCCTGCGTGCGCCTGCAGCCGCCGGCTCCAGCCAAGTACATATAAGGGCAGCCCAGCCCGGCCCAGCAACGCGTGCAAGCGGTTGCCCGTCTGCTGTGCAGAGCGGCAGCCGCCCTCCGTCCCTGCGGGAGGCCCGGGGCCGCGGGCGG
>VZSC01019431.1:81809-147183 GCA_013398225.1 Steatornis caripensis
CGGTGCGGGCGGGCGCGGCAAACGCGGGCGGCCTTCGCCGGCGCCACTGTCGCTCCCGCCACGGCACCCGCTCACGGGTGGCGGCCGGCCGGGTACGCTAGGCCCGGGCCCGAGTTGAAGTGGGCCGGGGCAGGTGTGCTGCTTCGTGAGGGAGGCCGAGAGGAGGGGGCGTCCCGGTGCCTCTGGGACAGGGGCCGGACGGATCCTTCAGCCTGCCGGGATGGGAGGGCCGCGGGAGGAGGCCGTCGGCACTCGGGGAATCAGTCGCCTGGGGAGCCCCCAGACGGGGCCCATAGGGGTGCTGGGGCCCGCTGGACTTCGGCGAGTGGGTTGCCACAGGGACTCGCCCATTACCCGGAGTCGGCCTTAGAAAGGGCAGTGGGACAGCCCTGCCCGCCTCCCGCACAGCACCCGGTGCTCAAGTCACAGACTTTCGGAGGCTCAGAAAACCCTGTGTCAGCATCTGTGTAAATCACGACGTTTATTTGTGCGCCGGAACCAGCCAGCCTCCTTCACCCACTTGAAGCTGAAATCGGATCAAGACGACTCCGTGCGACGCATCTATCCGCTCGCGTCTGACCTGCAAACGGTCCTCGAACACTTAACTGATGACCTCATGTGCTTAAAATTAGAACCATACACGCATTTTTGTCTTTGAGAAGTTACTAGTGTTTACATGACAGCAGCTTTTGCTATACAACCAGCCAAACCCTTCACCAAATTCTAAAAATAATCTGTAAAAATAAAAGAATAACCTCCCCTGCACCAAAACAAAAGAAAAACAATATGCCTGAGTTTCCATTGTAATATTTCGACAGGCTTCTGTAGCTGAGGCTGTAAACGTCTTCATAAATGCTGTAAACACAATCGTTGTTCTGAAAGCCCTTCCTTAGGAAAAATACTTCGGGAGCCTGTTCATGGGGTGTATGTCTCTCTCCAGGAAGGCCTTAGGTGCTTGTGAAAGGGCATGGATTGTTATTTGTGTTATTTGTTACCTATATTTATAGGATATATATATATATATGTGCCTGTGTTTATAGTAAACACACTAAATAGAGTGTATTTAGTTCTGGCTGTGTTGGTTCTGCTGTGACCCAAGAGGTGCCCCCAGCTCCTCGGCACCGGTCAGCCGAGAGTGGAGTTTTGCAGATGTTTGGGAAAACAGCTCTTCCTCTGTAGCTGATGCAGGCACAGGCAGAGAACATCACCACGTTGTACGAGCAGTGCGGCTGGACTTGCTCTTTGAGCATTCAGCATCACATTGCTCTGAGCACGCATGATTTGTCTGTCTGGAATGATAGAGCTTCTCAGCT
The DNA here is from genome assembly GCA_013398225.1 of Steatornis caripensis. Taxonomy (NCBI): domain Eukaryota; kingdom Metazoa; phylum Chordata; class Aves; order Caprimulgiformes; family Steatornithidae; genus Steatornis; species Steatornis caripensis. The sequence continues at coordinate 83,123 of VZSC01019431.1, forward strand.
AGTCCTCAGCCCGAAGCCTCCCAAATCCTTGCAAGGGCCTCTGTGAGCTCCTGGCTCTCTCCTCACATAGCTGGCACTACCGACTGCGAGGGAAATTTCAAGGTCCTTCATTTTTCCTGGAACAAAATAATCCAGGATTGGGTTTACTCAGGATAAGCAGCCATGGCCTAGCCAGCATGCCAAAACAAGTTTGTTGACAAACTGGATATTAACCCTGTTTGGTTGCTTACCTCATCAAAATGCATTCACTTTTATCCCAAATAAGAACATGGCTGTGTCTAGGGCTCTGCGTGGGGCCTGACTCTGCAACCCTTACTCGGTCAAAACTCCCACTGATGCAAGCCTGTCGTGGTATGGATGTGCGTACGCACTTGTGGTCGGAGAAGAAAGGAGTGTAAACTCAAATGTCTTCTAAATGTGTTTAATGGCACCACTGACTAAGGGAAAGCTTAGAAAGACTTCCTGCCTTAGAATTTGAATATGTTTTGGTCAGTAATTCATAGGAAAATGTTGGTTCATCAGAAATTAAGAGTGTAATACTGTAGTAATTCTTGTTGTCTGAAGATCTGCAGTTGTTTTGGCCATGGTTGTTACTGTTGTCATTTTCTTTCATGTTAATAAGATCACTCATTCATTTAATAGCTGGGTTTAATTTTATTTGATTATTACTACAGGCCTCCGGTCTCCCCCATGTGAGAAGATGCAGGGACAATGACTAACGAGCTGCGTTGAAGAGAACGTGACACAGAGGTGGTCCCATTGTTCCCCAGCCACTCTCCAATGAGACAAAACAGAAGATGGGCAATGTGCTGACTGCAAAAATGGCGTGGAAGAAGGGTGCTCTAAACTGTCTGAGACCTGCACTAAAATATGCAGAAAGTTATTGCTGCTTCAAGCAGCATTAAGTCCTGCTTGGTGCCCAGCGTGAGTCACAGAGCACAAGCAGGGCTCGTGTGTTGGCAGCAGCGCAGGCTCTGTGGCTGCAAAGGGGTGCAAACAGTAGGCAGTGATGGGAAGGCTGTCATTTTGGAAAGGCAGGCGTCAGCAGGAGCATTTTTCTTTGGATCCGTGTTTTGGGGGGCTGGAGAAAGCCTTGGCTCCTGACATCAGAAGTGAAAAGGACAGACTTGTGTCAACAGAAAGGTCGGGGTAGTGGTTGTGATCTTTTACCCCAAGCTCTGAGAAACTTGCATAGGCCTCTGCTCGAGCCTCCGCGAGTACATGGTTGTTTTGTTCCTGGCTGGTTGTTCAGGCAAAGATGGAGGATGCAGAGCGCAAGACTTAAGCTCTTACACCATTATTTTTCTGAAATGCGCTCATTCTCTGCATTTTTGCCAGAGTGGCATATTTACTTATGACTAGACAACTTTGTTTAGTGAGGAAAGTCAGGTGTCAGTCAGCTTTGTAGGCACTTGTCCCTCCCAAGGGGAACTCCAGCAGTGACTCGGCTGCAGCTTCCCAGCACACAGGCAGAACAGACTCGTTGCTCTCTGCCTTGTAGAAGCCAAGCCCGTGTGCCTTCTCCTTCATGAAGCCAGCTGGGCCTTAGGGCCGCTTTTCTTTTTTTTCCGCAGGGAAGTGCTGGATGGGAGCAGTGCAGCCAGGCGAGCACAGAAATCCCAGTCCCTCCAGCCTGGCACAAGCCGGCTTCCTGGCTCCAGTGCTCCCCCCTGGACCCACCTCTGGTAGTCCGTGGTTCGTTTAGTGACTAGCTTGAACTTGAGTGCTGGAAGGGTGAATGTTCCACCACCTTAACAGTAACTGAATCCCATCCACAACTGTAGTAGTAATTTCAGACACTAACTTGGTCAAAACCTTCTTCTACAATTTTCAAATTTAATTCTCAACAGCAAAAGGGTGAGAGGTTCAGAAATAACGCAGGAACGAGTGACCACTGAGATGTGAATAAAATAGAGCAAAATCTTGGTCTTTATTGCCTCTCCTTGCGCCAGGACATCTACTATATTGTGGAAAACAAAATGAAAGACCTGGCAAATATGTGAGAGTACTATACCTCCAGCTGCATGTAATAAGACTGCAATAGCATTAAGGACTCTTGAGGTCATTACAAACTAGATACACAGCTTCATGGATTATTTACTTTCATGAGGGACACAGGACAAAATTATATGTACTCTGAAAATATGTAGGTTTTGTAAATGTATTGTTAGTTACAGTCAAGAATCATTAGGAAATACAGTCTTGGTGAAAAATTAAATAACATAAAATTTGCCCCAAACACCTTAAGCCTCCAAACACATGAGCTCTTTTTTTTCCATTTTAATATGAACACATGCTTCTTGTGAACACTCTTATAAAGCAAAGGTTTGAATATATTTAACAGGCCAGAATTTGTCTCAAGTTCAGTTGTACTGAAATTTGTCCCTAAATGTAGTTAAGTTTGTGTCTTCACATTTTCTGGGTAATTGAAGATTTTTATAGTCTCGATGCCGTTGTGAGGAGGTGCCATAAGAATGTCCATGTAAGAGCTTCATATGAAAACAGTAAATTATAGCAGCATTGGTCACTGATCTCTGGGGTCAGTAGGCCTGAATCTCTGGGAGGAGTATAATAAAATCATAGTACAACTTTGTAGTTACAGAGCTTTCTTGCACATCCCCAAGGCCTCTAAAATGGTATCAGCAAAGCTATTTCACAGAAGGAAGGCCACCTCTAAAACATGCGGGTTGCCAAGGCTCTGAAGAAGCTCGTGAGGACATTTGCTCTGTCCCTGGGCATGCCTCTGATGGCCCCAAAAACCCAGAAGGGTGTTATAAATCAGTCCTACATTGGTAAATACCTCGGTACTGGCTCTTAATAATTATTGCTAAAAATAGTTTTGATTGTTTCCTTCAGCTTTGATATCTCATCTTTCTTTTGACGCCCCCAGCCTCTACAGCCACAGCCAACTTCTTCCCACATCTGAAGGGTTTCAAAAAGGAAACTAGCAAGCCGCTGTAGCACTGAGGTAGAACCACAATGAAACCTGGGGCAATGGCAACTGCATGAATTTCAGCCCTGTTTTCATTTGCTGCAGCCTTTTTTTGACTGTTGTGGCTTTCAATAGTGGTTTCAAACTTGCTTTTTAAAAATCTCATTTTCTTTCTTTCCTTTTCATAGCTTGAGTTTAGATTAAGTATATTGGTAGAGGAGGTACGGTTTGAATCAATTTCATGCATCAGCACTGACGATACCTTTTTTGATATTTATTTTTTTAGAAATACTAACGTTCTTAGAAAAGACTATGTATCAGAGTGCTAACAATGAAAACATAGTGTAGCATGTTAGAAATATCTGTAGTGTAATACAGTGTCTTGGTATCCCTTTTATCTGAAAACATTTGTTATGAAAGCACGTTAAAGAGTAAAATAACTCTTTAAAGCAGGTACTTCCTATCACAGCTGTGTCTGAGCTATCGCATAAGACATAACGCACCACTGCATTAGACTTGTGAAGCTGGGAAGCTTCCCCTGCTGTTGCTCAGCTGTAGATCTGAGGAGCGGAGGGACTAAATGGCCTGTCCAGGAACAGAGAGGAAGCCAGGAGACAGCAGACTCTCTACAAGTAGTCCTGTGGGACCCTCTGGGTACAGATTTAAAACCAGCTTTAGATAACCCCAGGAGATGGGACAGGATGGCAGAAAGCCTGCAACAAGATGCCTGGTGATCTGCCATTGATCTTCAGAGAGCTATCAGACCAGAAGTGGGGGGAAGAGTTGGGAAAGGCAATTAACCTAAGTGGTCGCAGATGTTCTCACTCTACATCTGCCCTCTGCAGACTTCAGTGGTGTGGTTTCTGTGGAAACAGAAACTCTGTGCTAAAAGGAGCTGCTACGCCTGGCAGGATCTCATTTTTCCAAAGATGTATCCTACAGTAGCGCAACAAGAGCTTGTTGATGCAGAAAGCTGCAAAGCTGTCCCGCAGCAGCATTGCATAGTCCGATCCAAACTAGAACAGCTTTTGATCCAGGAATAATTTCAGGTTTTGATATGAGTTCATCTAATAAATGATTCTGTAACAGGGAAGTCTCTTAACTGTTGCAAAGACCCTATGTAATCCTCAGTGAGTGCAGGGTCAATTCCAGTAGCCTTTCCTCTCCCCCCCTATTTAGGTGACCGAGGAAAAAAAGATTTGACCTAAACTCCTGACTGCAAGATTCAAGCATGTGCATGTGTCTGTGTGAGTGTTATTTTTTTACTTATTTAGGACTTTGATTTCATGTTTTTATAATATCTTATTTGGTTAAGATACCTTGTTGAGTGAACTGGGTTTCATTTTTTACTGAGTCATTCCACCACTTTAGAGGCTTAAAATGTCTGGGGATGTTGGGTACATTTTTTTTTTCTTCCATCTGCCTCCCTACCCCCCAATAAAAAGCAGTCTCCCTGTTTTGTTTTCTGCTGACTGTACTGAACTGGCAGAATAGCCTTAAAGATAATTGACAAAATGACAGGATAGAATAAAATGTTGGAAGGGAAGAACTGACACAGGCATTCCTGAACATTTTAACAGTTAAACCACAGTGGCCTGTTCAAATGAACGTATTACTCCCACAAGAGAAAGTAAATTTTATCCCTCCTAGAATTTGTATGCGGAACAAAATGGCAAACAACTGCTTACTGCCGCGAGTCGTACTGACCACGTCTTACAGAGAACTGAAGACTAAGCTGAAGTCCGTCCTGCCTTCTCTGAGGTTATCAGGAGCAAAGAAAGGCCATCTGGAGCTCCTGTAACAGCTGCTGAGCCGGAGCTGGCAATAACCTTGGCGGCTATAGCTTCAGCGATGGATTTAAAAGAGGATAGATTCTAGAGGTCTGCTCCGAAGAGTCCTAAGAGGGTGTAAAACAACCAGGTGAGAATGATAGGCAGCAGAGTTCTCTTTGCGTGGACTGAATGACTGCACAAAACCAACACCCCCAAGTCAGGCAGGGAGAGGAAAGAGGACCTTACTCTGTGTTACCTGGTCGCCCCTGAGATGTGGTAACTGACCATACGGGGCCGTAGTCTACCACCAGTACCATCGTCTTGCAAAACCGCTTCGTCTTGCTTTCCCAGCCTTTGAAGGGAGGGTGCCTGGAAACAGATAGGAGAACTTGGCAAACAAGAAAAGCAGCGCATTGTCAGATTTTGCTTTTCAAGTTAGCCAGAGAAGTAAGAAACAATGTCAACCTGATTTCCAGAATGAGCTAAAAATAAACCAAAGGTTTTATTTTCAGATGTACCAAGCCATCCAATAACAGCTCAGCTTTATGGCATGTAGGAATCAGATCCAGATTCTGATTTTGGTTATATTACTGGAAGTTTTCCATTGGCTTCAAAGGTAATTAGTAGTTTCACCAAAGTAATTTGATCAGAATTTGGCCGTAGATCTATTGTTCCTTGATGTGATGCACTTACACATAAGTTTTAGTGGAAAAATAATTATTTAAAAAAAATAGAAGCAACATACTGATNCAAAGGTAATTAGTAGTTTCAGCAAAGTAATTTGATCAGAATTTGGCCGTAGATCTATTGTTCCTTGATGTGATGCACTTACACATAAGTTTTAGTGGAAAAATAATTATTTAAAAAAAATAGAAGCAACATACTGATCTACCTCACAGCTTTTTTGAGGTTTAAATTATTTTAAGGGTTTTGAGGATGAACAGTGCTATATGTATGCACTATTATGCATTATATAAATGCATAATATCAGGCATGCTATTTTCATGTTTGCCCACAGCACGATAGTGACGTATCTGCAGTGGGATGAAATGCGACACTATAGTAAAGGTTATGGATTATATTCGTATTTCATGTTGTTAAGTGATATGCTGCTTCTGATTTCTAGGTCACTGTTCAAATCTGTCAGGGGTTAACCATGGCCAGTCATTCCTGTCTGACACCTGGTATGCTTCTGCTGCTAGAGGAAAAGTTACTCCTCTTTGTAACTCATCAGCTTAGTTTAGAGCCAGTGAAAATGCTCTGTGATGATGCCAGTGCTTACAGAGGTGGAAGAAAATGTCAGTCTTTGTTCTGGGACAACCTATTCAAAAATCAGCTAAGCTGTGTTGGTGATAGTGATGTAAAATGAATTAAGAACATATAGCTAAGATACTGTAAAGTCCAGCATTAAAAAGCTAAGCAAAATATCTGAGAGTCAGTTTAGTAAGCTAATGATTTACTTAAGATAGTTCATTTTTTTTACAGAGATCTGATATGGTTGCAATGAAATACGGGACAGAAGATCTCACTGGAGTACCGAAACATTTTCCAGAATGGTTTGCAAGTCCAGCTTTGAGAACTTCAAAGTTTATCTCAGTTGCAAAACTGAAATATATATACAAATTTTTCAGATTAGATTTGTGTCTCAAGCCTAACTTTTGGCACTGCTCCTGTATTGTCAGTATTTGCCCCCGCAAAAGTAAATTGAAAAGCCACTGGATAAAGTCTTAAGGCCTTCTGGTCAGTTTTTATTGAGCGTTTACTAGAAACAGAACTTGCAGTAGTTCAAATCCTGATGGAGAGAAAGCAGCTGAGCACACACTCTTCCCTCTGATTTCCATGGCAGTTGTTACTGAGTAAGGACTGGATGTGTCTCCTGCTCCTGCGTCAGGACTGCTGACATGAACAACTGGGAGGCAGATCAAGCTCTGGTGAAGATGGACTTCAGGAGCTGGTCCCTTCTTTCACAGGGATGGGAGTGTCACAGCGTGCTTTCCTGCCTAATCAGTCTCAACACAGCATTGCACAACTCAGCCTGTTTTAAGCTTTTAACCAGGGAGTAGGAGTTCAGAAAAAAAACCACCTCCCTTCCCCCAAGAAAAATGTAATTACAAAGATTTGTTTTGATGTAGCATGTATAATAAACTTGAATCACCGAAAGTGAACCGCACATTTTTGTGAGTATTTTTTCTTTACCCAATTTTCATTCCTAGTTAGCTATTCATTTTATTTACCTCCTGGAGAAAATGTACTAAAAACTGGATCCGACTCCTAGTGAGGCTCATGGTGGAGCTGCCAAGGCTGTAAGACAGCTCCTCTCTGTTGACCCTGCTGGGGCTATCCCAGTATATACATGTTACGGTTTAAAGCTGGGCTGGCTATTAAATGAACAACAGATGCTCTTTGTTAACTCCCTCTCTTCCCAAAATGGAGGGGAAAGAGAAAAGGGAAAGAGACTTATGAGTTGATAAAGTTAAAAACAGCTTTAATCTAACTACAAGAATTGTGTATTATAATAATGGGAAAAAATAACAATGAAATATATACAAATATGCACAAACCCAATATCAAGTTCCACCCCCCCCCACCCCAATGACAAATATGTCACCTGGATGCTGCGGGGCATGCCCCAGAGAGTCCCAGACTGTACTCAGCAGCAGGCAGGAGCTGGATTCAAGATTATAAGCAGAATAATCAGGTAGAGTCCTCCTCAGATGCTTAAGCAAGGAGCTAGGTAGAGTTGGAGAGCAGCATCCTGCAATATAACAAGACCAAGACACCCCACTAACAGCCCCATGCTGGGCTTAAATAGGCTCCTGGGCCATGGGTGTGCGTGGAGGCACCAGGTAAGTCTGCTTAGGGCTGTTAGACCCCATCAGTCCCTCAGGCCCCTGGCCATAAAGGGAGAGGGAGAGACCCTTGTGATCCCTCACCTTTAATCTGAGCATGATGTGTATGGGATGGAGTACTGCATTGGGTCAAACCAGGACAATACCAGCAGACAATCTCGTCCCCATCATCGTTAATGCAGACAGTCCTCCTTGTGACTCATCTTATGGGCCAAAGCAAATGTTAATACTTAGTAATAATATCAAAATAGTGCATGGAGATAGGTTCCACTCTCGTTATAATTGTGTTACTAATTACAAGTGCTACTTGTTCTTTATGACACTGATTTGTTCTAATACTCTGAGAGAGATCAGGAGCCTAGTGAATTTAAGGCTTCATACAAACAAAAGCCTTGGTGTTACATGATCTGTGCTAAAAGCCACGCATCCATGCAGCTTCAGTGTCAAGATCATGGTCCTTGCAAGCTCTCTAGACTGCTGGTGAAGCCAACACAGAAGCTTCAAATTTATTCTTCTGTTAACAAGCTCAGAATATGGATCTTGGTTATTATTACTACTGGTACGTAGCGTGCCAAGATGTGGACGACAAATGGAAAAGCAGTCTAAAATTCAAATTATGCAATAAATGGGCACAGTAAATAGCAGAGTGAGAATGGAATACCAAGGGACAAAGCCAAGAAAAATGACTGTTGAGTTTAGGGAAGATGGTTCAACAAAATTGACTAATATTTAACAATTACGTGCTCACTGTATAGTCATTTATTGTGACCAGCAATAAGAAAAACACTATTGAATGGCTAGAGAAATGTACTGATTGGGCCCCTTAATATAGCTTCAAAACAATGCCATCAATGAGTATGGGAATTCCTTGACAAGACGAGAAGGAACATAATCCTATCTCCGGTACTTGTACAGCTGCTTTTACCATGGCACCTGAGCATGTTTCTCATAATAGTCCTCATATCCCATGCGGATGCGAAACTTTAGAGCAGGCCCACAGCAGCAGGAGCCACTGGGAAGGGGACAGGCTGCCAGGGATGGCACAGCCGGAATGGGTTGTCCTAGTCTGAGTGCTCCAATCCCTACCTCCTACTAGCACAGCTGCTAGCACCATCACCTAGCAGCAGCTGTCCAAGCCTTCCCCATCCCATCCCATCCCATCCCATCCCATCCCATCCCATCCTTCTCCTCACCTTTGCTCTTGGTTTCCTAGCAGCAGGACTACACCACGATCTCAGCCTTCTTTCCCTCTATTCCCAGCATGGAAGATACAGGAGAGAACACCGAGGCTGCTGCTTCTCAGTGGAAAGGAGAGAGCTGTTGCTTTTTGGAGAGGGAAAGAAAGTAAACTCTTACTCTTCCTATCCCCATCTGCATTTCACTGATCTTAAGAGTCCTCCTCTCTTCAGACCTGCTCAGTACAACTACAAAATTCCCCTTTACCCATCTATCTTGGGATTCTTGGGAAATCTTATGCCCTTCATACTAATGGGAACAGAAGCATGGAAAGAATAAATGAGGCTATCCAGAAAGTCTACAGTACAGAGAACCCCCAAAAATGAATCTTCTCACATGCAGGCTGTTACCCTAGCTACTGAGATTTTCTTTTTGTGGAGCCATACTTTCTACATGTTAATCCAGTCTTCTCTTCTTTTTCTCATATTTTTGGGTCTTGAGTTCAGTGAGAACGTGGTTTTGCTTCCTCTGACAATGCTGATCATCAGAATTTCACTTGCAAGCTTATCTAGGTAGTGAGCAAGTTTTGCAAATACTTGTGCAAATGTTCATCTGGTTCTTAAAACGCATGATTTGACCATCTTGAAACCTTCCCATGGGTCAGAGAGTCGTGCAGACAGGGATTAGAAACGGTGCCATCTGACAAATCAGGCCAAATTATAGGCAGCTGGTATTCTAAGCAATCGTCCTAATGCATAGTTCATGAGCAAGCCATTGGCTGCAATATGTTTGTGTTAGTCATTTATCAAATAATAATGAGCACCAAAGGCGAGATCCTGTAAATGGATGAATGGGGCTGATTCCTGCACCTTGATATGAGGAATATGTCTCGAGGCCCATGTTTGTGGAGCTACAAATTTGTTCTTTGATCTCTTACCAATAATAAGACTAAAAGAATGCAATTTTATTTAATATTTTGCTTAATGTTAGTCTAGGGAAAGGTCATTAGTATTCTATAGCTATCTCATCAGTCTCAAAGGACACATCATATACGTTAGAAGACACAAATCAGTAATTAACATAAAACCCTCCTAATCCTAAAATCAAATATTAACATCCTTCCTTCCTTTTTTCTTTTCTGATTTTCTTTTTTTTTTTTTCTTTTTCTGGCTTCTGGCGAGTACCAAAAGAACCCCAAGGCTGAGAGTGGTAGAATTTTGTCCAGAGATAACAAAAATAATGAAACAGCCATGTGCTTGTCTGTCTGTGCCAGATTTCAGGCCTATAAGTCTGCAATAGGCTCAGAAGTTAAGTATGCAGGGAAGTACTTTATGATGTGTCATAATCCTGCAGTTTGTACTAATTAAGAGAAGGATCAATACCTTGTACTATAAAACAAGAAATTTTGGGGACAAAAGGTATTCTTCTCTGGATCAAAGCTGCTTCTTTCTAAAAGTCTGTAAAAAACCCCTAATTGCCATTTATAGAAACAATTCTATAGATATAATCCTTTAAAATATGCCTGTTTAATTGTTTTCAAAATTGAATATTGTTAGGTGTTTCTGAGTTATGAACATGTACATAAATCCTTGTAGTAAAAGCACCCTTTTCATCTCACAGCATTAACATTTAGAGCATTTAAATGGTGCAATAGTGCCACGTGTTCACAGCAATTCCAAATTCCAGTTAAAGGGTAACATCATGTTCAACAGTTCTAAAGTTAAATATATGTGCATAATTTATTAGGTATAGGCATAAGCATTTTTTTTCAAATGTCTACGCACATCTGAAAGTGGCGCCTGTCGCTATATATTTATACCTGCACGCATAATAAACTGCACTCCATAGATACACTAGGTACAGGCATATGGATAGTTCAGATACGTTCCCAAGGCATCTTCAATGACTAACATTTTTGTCAGTGGGAAGGAACGTGATCTTTCATAACAATGAAGTAATTGTTTATTTTCTCCTTGTCATTTTGTTGCAGGAATTAGATGCTTTGGGTTACTGATTACCGTGAGATAATTCCTGCTGGCCTGCTGAAGGCACAAGCAAGGCAAAGTGTTTCCTAATTCCCAGAAGGCATGTGTTATCTCATGGTAACACACACGCACGTTGCAGTGCAACATTTCTTCTTGATACAGGTAAATGGACCATACTGTATCCAGGATACAGCTTTGTGCTTCCATTAAAGTCTCACTTGTATTTCCCTGCTTACAAAATACTTTATCACGCTGTATAGTACAGAATAAAAATTCCATGGAGCGCTTGTACCACTGCGATTTTAATAAAATCCAAAGACTAAACAGAAACATACAACTGCTAAAAAGCTAAAGGGCTGATATTTAGGTGAAAGTTGCTGTCTTTACTCTTGTGCGTGTGGGAAAGGGTATTGATAACCTCATGCTACTGATGGGCAACAGTCTGTGGATAGCTATCTTAAAACATATTGTGCATGTAATGGAAACATATTATTGCTAAATGTTTTCAGGATCTTGCTGACAGGGCCTGACTATAATGAGGTTTCCTAACTTCGGTCAGCGAATCAGACAAAGAGCCTTCGAGTGTTCTCCTCCCTGGCTGTCTCTGTTTCTCAATATTCTCAGTCAGGAACGCATCCAGGATGCATCGCAGCTTTCAGATGGCTCCTTGTACTGTGAGTTCTGCAGTTAGTTGCTTAGAAAGAGGGACAAGTCTGTGTGGTGGGCAAAGATTCTCCGTGCAGCTAACGTCTGCTCAACGGAGATGTAAAATCTCCCTTGTTAGAGATGCAGGAGGAGGAAACAGAGGAAAGCAAGCCCCCAAAACCATGGTTCATTTCTGATTGCAGCATGTTTTTCTCAGTTCACCATAGCAGAGTCTCGTTCCACTACTCTCAGCTCTTCGTTTGAGTTTAAAGTCCACTGAGATCAATATACAATGAATGTGGGCATGAGAGGACAGATTAATGATGAAACAGAGAGAGGACAGTGAAAACAGCCTATGAATTATTGCCCTTGGGGATTTCCTCCAGAAACTAAGGTCCTTCCAGATTCCCTCTAGATAGGAATTTGCAGCCACTGGGCACATAATCTTTGTGTCAATAATTTATTGTATACTGCTGATGAAGTGATACAGCCCTTTCTTATGTACAATTAGCTATTACGCTTGCAAATAAAGTCACGCATATCATACTACAAATGTGATCTTTAAACCCCAAGTTCTTCTGTGTTACAGAATCATCAACAGGATTCTCTTTCTTCTATTAAATGAGGACTTGGATAGGGGAAAGTTCTCCATGGGGGAACTCCCGTATACCATAAAAACATCGTGAACCTGGTTATCTTCTAAATATAGTCATAAATAATCCTTTCCTTTTTGTTAGTAAAAATTCCCCTGATTAGTTTGGGGCATTAACAGACACATTTTCAGCAACAGCTTTTGGTGCTTCAAATGCTTTCCTTCAAGAAAGAGGGGGAAAAGACATTTGGATTGGAGGGAGCTGGAGAGGCATGCTGACTCAAACACAGTTATCTGCAGTAGCAAGACCAACATGAAAAACAGATTTTTTGCTTGTGGTTTTCTTTTTCCCCAAAGTTGTTTGTGGGACTGGCTCCCCTACGGATGTGTTTCTCAAGACGACAGCCTCTGCTTTGCATCTGTTACATACAGAGCTGAACATGGGCTCTGAAGCTGGAAACTTGATTTCCAGTCAGTCAGAGTTCGAGGAAGACTTGGGATTTTGGCTTGGTTTCATAGTGAATTACATGGGTAAAATCCTAGCTGTATTGAAGTTAAAGGCACAAATCCCATTGATTTCAGTGGGGCAAGAATGTCACCCTTGCAGTTTAGAGGTCAACTAAAAAAAACAAAAGGGCTATGATTCTGACCATGCAGTAATTATATCATCTTTATTCATGCCCATGCTTGTCATGCTTTTAGTCTACCGGATCTCTCGCTTTTCCTTACTATATATTTATGAAGTTTTCCCTGCCCGCCTGTTTCTGAAGTTCCTATGATCTGTTCAAGGGGGCTGTTCTTCAAATTGAAGAGACAGAAAGACCAATAGGAAGAGCATAAGCTTGTGATAAAATGCCAATAACATTCTGGCACTTAAATTCCAATCCCAATGGAGTCACAAGACAGATTCCATTTATTTTAATTGTGTCTACATCAGTTCTTTTTAGTGCTTGAGTAGTACTGGACACCAACAGACGAGATGTGCCAAAAGTGTTCGTCAGAACAAATTGGCAATAATCTTCTGTGTAGCTATAATCTTCTGGGTTTTTTATCAGCACGTCTTCCTCAAGTATTCCTGGCCATATATGGTATGAACTTTTTGCCTTTATTCAGGAATTTCCTTTTCAATTTCTCTTGTTCTTAAGGCAGCCTGTACTAGGACAACATGGAAAAATTCTGGAGTGTGATCCAGTCCCTTGCATTCATATCTGACAAACAGATGGTCTGTGAGCCTCAGGCAGTGGAGGAATATCATCACATTTATAGAGTTTTAGCGATAGCTCGGATAGTTACTCCAAAACATCATATGTTACACCAGTATTTTGCACCAACCGAGTAATGTGGAGTGTTCTGCCAAGGCTCCTTGGTGTGCTTTTTCACAGCTGTGATGCTGTCAGCCCGAAGACAATGCTTACAGTGAGGAACCCAGCGCTCCCACAGACGCTCAGCTGTCTCGAGGCTGGATCTCAGCCAAAAGGCTTCTGAAACATTTTCCATGGGCTACGTCCTAATGTCTACTGCCTGTGCATTCGTCCAATTCATTCTAATGGGAGGATGGTTTGCAGGATAGCTGCTGGGCTGGCTTGTAGTCCGCTCTGGAAGTACGTAAGGCAGAGCTCCCCTCCGCAGAACTAACATTGCGTTATTTTCTATGACAACTATGAGTTTACACATAGATATTGTGTTGCGTTACTTTGTTTGCTCAAACCTCATTAAACTATGCAGCGTTTAAATATACCCAAGCCATGATGGTTTATAGTATCCTCCTTGTTGACCACTGTGTTGACGTAGCTATGACCTCGTTTGACTGAACGACGTGGTGTTCTGGGAAGACAGCCCCTGGTGTGATGATATGCCCCTTTGTCCTGCACCCGGTGGTTTCTCTGGCAGTACACTGCGGGATGGCCACCACGAGGTACAGGGGCTGGGGGCTTGGAAATTAATGTCCCTGCTTCTTCTCTAGGTATTGATTATGAAGAAACTGAGCGAGTACTTCAGCAGAGCGCCTATCCGCAACAGCTCTGCTCAATGCAGGACCACTTTGGGCGCAGTGGTGGGTGCAGCAAGGTACAGATGCCATCCTGGGGTCATCAATGAGAGCGGCTACTGCATAGGAGCTACAAGCTCCATTCATGCCTGCATGAGCAACAGGCACACACACACAGAACTCCTCTCCAATTGCCACTCCGGACTGCTAATGGCTGTATCAAGCCAGTTTTGCAATGACTGATCAACTGTGGAGGTTGTTATTTGGGCACTTGTGATTTTGTGAGAAGGTTGCCGCTGTATCACTTAATAAGACATAGCAAAGCAAAAGAGTTTATTAGTTGCACTGCATTTCAAACAGTTTAGAAAAAGTCCTTACTGACAAATAGGCTTTATCAGATACATTTAGCAGGTGACACATTAATAATTTGATTACTAATAATAACATAAAAAATAAGGTGACTACACAAAATTAAATCACATACCCCAAGTCACATGTTCCTTCTCTGGTGAATAGATGTGCAAACCTAAGTTCCTTTTATACCCTTCGTGCAAAGATATCATCAGTGAGAATAATTATTTCTTAGTGGATTTTGACATACGTCAGTTCAATGCTCCATATCATTATAGAAACAACCCTTGCCTTATGCTTCTCTGCTTTCTAAAACTTTTTATCTGTTGGTTGGACAGGAGAAAACAGTGGTCTAATTCTGAGCTATGCATTTGCAGAATGCTATGAATATGCTCTGGGATACCTGAAGTCGGTAGCAACACCTGTGTAAAAGCTGATGTTTCTTAGCGTCATGAGTCTGTCATGCTAAGTGCCCGATGGTTTTTGCACATTGTGAGTGTAAGAGAAAGACGCTGAAGGGCCGTGGGGAACAGGAGGTCAAGAGATCCTCTGGACGTTTGAAAGCCAAAGAGGGTAAGTTGGCAAGCTGTCTCGTGTGGTCGGGGAAACAGGATCAGAGAGGCAGCATGCTCCCATTTAGAGACCAGAAAATAGTTGGAGCGAAGGAATGTCATGTAACCAAGAATATGTGTTTGCATTTACTCGTACTTGGAGTTAACAGCATGGAATGATATTATGCTATTTATAGGTGGTACTGCAATGGAATTTTGCAACTAAGTGGTATCAGAATAAGTTTATTTTGCGATATATAATAACAGAAACTAGATGCCGAAATATAGGTAGCGTGTTGTTTCTTGAATAACAAGCCCCTGGTGAACTGACCTTTTGGTAGTTAGGTAGGTGAGTAATAAAGCAAGCGGACAGTGTAAGCTAATTGAATACAAATCAGGACCTCTGCTGGCAAACCACAAACCATAGGTTAAGAACGAGCAGTGTGGGTAATACATTTGTTCTCATCCATGTTCTGGGGGGTGGGATTGCACATTGTATGCTGTGGGAGGGTCCTCCAATTACCCCAAAATTGTGTATCTTCTCCAGAGTGCAGTACTCCGGGATGCAGTCATTAGAGCCGATCGCAAAACAAGTTAAGCCATGACATTCCTCCCCTGCAACGCCTGTGTCAGGGCTCTTTCCAGGGCAATGAGCTCCGTTTCAGTCCTCTGAGGATTCTCCAGGAAATGCTTTAGGGCCTTCTGTTGGGTTAGGTCCAGTAGTTGCTGGAACAGATCCCTCTCTTGCTCCTTTTTCTTTTTGCACTACGTGTTGACCATTCCATCTGCGTGCACTACTTACTGCTTCGGGGGTGGGGGGCATGGCCTGAAAAAGCTTAAAGTAGATTTAAAGAAAGAAAAAGGGGTTTAAAATTACACCTTCTTAATAGCAGTCCTCATGCTAAATGCAGCAAAACCACCCCCTTAACACTTTCCCATCTTCAGTTCACACTCTGGAGCCCAGACGAGGCAGTAAAGTGTAATCCCAATTGCTTTTTCTTGCTGTGGGTCTTCGTGTAGCAAAGATGAGATGCTTTGGAATATGGCAAGATGGGGTAATTAGCTGGGGCAGTGGGGGGCTGTGGTGGGTCTTGTAAATGGAGGACATCGGTCAGCAAGTTAGCAATTCTGTTGTGCCCCCGGTTCTCTTTGTACAGCAGGATATTACAGCCTCGGGTATCAGAAAGAGCCTTGCAAGGGTCTTGTGCAAGAGAAAAGATTTTGTCACAATGGTGGCCCAGTGGCTTCAGTATTCCACTCTGTGCCGGGCTGTTGTGCAATCTTCAGCCCTGCTGGTTTGTGCAGTGTTGGCTGCTCTCATAAATCTCCTGACCGAATCCCAATGCATACACAAGATCAAAGGAGTTTGAAGTGAGTTTTATGCTGTTTGTTTGACTGTCTTCAGTGCCTGCGCTGCAGCCTTGGGTGCTTTGTGAATAGACAACCACCACATAACATTCAGAGCCTCTGCCTGCAATACTTGCAAAAAGGTGGTCCAGCTTGTCCCTGGGTAATTCGCCTGGAGCTCTCTAGCTTTGCCTTGGTAGGGCAGCCAGTGCAATGTATTCGTTATTCCCCATTTGTCTGGAAAGTGTTCTCTAAAGGTGTCTGCATTCTGGTGGGTCTTCTGAGAGACGACAAAGGTCTGTATCAGTGCCAGTAAAGCCTTGTATCTCAGAAAAGGCGCACTATGGCATAGTTGCTGCAGTGCTGGTGGTTACTCTCCTTTAAAATATCAAACAGTAGCAAATTCACACATAATATTCCAACCCGGGGTCTTTATAGACCAGCCTCATATGAAGTGTTGACCCCAAATCCTCTAGCTCTTAATCTAAGCCTAGCCTGGGAAACTTGGCAAGTCCCAGCTCTAACCACAGCTTGCCAACACTTACACACCGTGGGGCTGCACGGTGTGAGATGGCAGTGACCGTGGCCTATATTTGAGCCCGTGAACTGCAGCAACAGTTGTAGGAAGCAGAGGTATGGAGGATGTGGTGCGAAGTATAGAAATTCCATTCCATAAAAAGACCATTAAGATTTGCTTTCTTTTGCTAAGTCATTCCTGATGGTGGCTTTTTTACAAACCTTGCACGACGCATCGGCTTGCTGCTCTGCTAGTTTTCATTTTACCTCTGAAAATTTATTTCAAACTCTAAGACATCACGAGACAATTCAGTTTTGCTTCTTAGCACCCTTGCAGGACTGCAATCTATCATTTTGTATCGCTGCTTGTGGCAGTCACTAGCCATACACTCACTGCAATTTTGTAGTCCACACTTCTGTTACAAGTTCTAATTTCTTCAGACTGAATATTTGCATGTTTATAGCAGCATGCTCCCTGCCTCTCTATGAGAAGGTACAGGTTCTGTAATCTGCTATACAGGTATTCACACGATGAGTGTTGTCTGGAGACTTAGAGCTGCATGATCAACACAAACATCTCCTATTCCAACCCGAAGGGTAGAAGTTTGCTGTTTTGTTAGAATGACAAGTGACCTGTATATACCATGCTTTCCATTAAAATCACTCATGCAGCTCCACTGCGTAAGTTCTAAGGAGGATGGTGTGGGCTGGTAATGAGGTTTCTACCACCATGTCAGCCAACGTCTGCAACAGTGGCCTGTTTTGCATTCTCAAGCTGGAAGTGATAGTATACCAGTACGCAGGAACACCTAATTTCATTTTAGTGTCCGTAAAGGGGGCATTTTGATCTCTTGTGCAAAAATGAACTCTGATTATCATTTGATGAAGTAATTTGATGAACATATAGAGTTACGGGAACAAAAAATATTGCAGTAATTATGTTTTGCCGGGTGATTAATAGAGTGGAAGAGGGTTAATTAGGACGTTGAACAAATCATCACAGAAATATGTGTCGTAGAAATGTCATTTTCAAGTGTTGTTGATCTCTTCCAACAGCATCGTGTAGACAATTTTAACGGAAGAAATTAAGACAAATATAAGCAGTTACTGCTCAAGGTGAGCAACATATCAGTCTCTTAAAAGTACCACTGACTGACTTCACATTCCAGAGACTCCACATGGATCATTCCCTGGATAGTATTATGAATCACTTGCCCATCCCAACGTTTTGTTTGAACAACAACTCTACTAGTTATCCAATTTGTCAGACAACTGGATGATGTAAAATTTCTTCTCTGCGTCTCACTTTGTGCCCCCAAGGTTGAGAAAATGGATTGATTTTAAAATGGGACCTTTCATGCCGAATTTCCTGAGCACTTCAAATGAATACTCTTGCTCGGTCACGACTAATGCCTTCTCAGGTTCTGAGAACATGTCTGTGGCTTGCGTGCTCTCATTTTGGTTGAACAGCAAAGAACCTCCATTCATAAAGAGATCTTTCAAGAAGCTTCTTGTAAATGAGTCAGTGACAACTGCATAGTTAGTCCTCTTGGTCTTGTCATTTTTTAATTAATAACTTAGGCCAACAAATGATGACAGACATGAGCAGCATAGCTTTCTTTGAAATGTCCAAATGCATCTGAAGGTGACCATGCAGGATAACTTACAGTGCCACGCACAGAATACCAGCTGAAAATGACCTGCCATGTAGAAATAAAAAACAAACATTGGAAGACAGATTTTTTTTTTTAGTTCTTTGTGATGTGTGAATACCTGACGTGCTCTCTAACTTGCTGCCCCAGTCCAGGCCTGGATGTAGCCGTAGAATGAACAAGGCGACTGTACTTACTCTTGCAGCATTTGACTGTGTGACATCAGCATTCATTGGTGATGATGGCTCTGTGTTTCTGTCCATATATTATCCTAAAAAGCACTTCGCTGTTTGGATTTTAAATTAATTAACATGTTGAAGGAAGGAAGCCTCTGTTACTAAGCTATACAGCACTCACCATATATTTCCCTTCAATTCACCTCCTTCTGGCCATTTTAACTAACGCATGAGAAGTATTGACATGCATCCTTACAGAATGCCAATAGATGTTCATGTAAAACCAGTGAAGACCCAGAATTGGCAATCCAGACAATATGAGGTTAAATGAAAATAAGGCAATACGATTTAAAGGTTAAATCTTCTCAGGCTGCCTTTCAACATCATGAAGAGAGAAAGGGAGAGAGGAAGTACAACTCAGTTTAAAATTATTTCTTTCAAGGCAGATAACCTTAAAAATAGAGAGAAGAAACCTGCTGATTTGAGGCTTGTGAAATCTTCTGTCCCTAGACTCATAACCCATGTAGTTTCAGCTTGGTCAGGAAGCAGAGATTAAGGAAATTGGACCAGATTCACAAGAAAACTTGAGGCTCATTTGGAGACTTTTTTTATCTTTGACCCCAAATATGAAAGTTTACATTTTTATCGTTCAGTTAGTCAATTCAGGATTACCTAAGATATAGGGACTTACTGAGGATTTGTAGATGTCTTTTCAAAGGGCTTTTGTTTCTACACTATCGAGCAGTTAGGCCAGCAAATTCAGAATTCCCCACTGGTTTTGGTTTGGTTTTGTTTACGTCAGGAGGTGCTCCATACAGCTTAATATCAATCTTATTATTTTGTTTTTCCATTAATAATTCAGTGTCTTAAGAAAATGACATGATTTTATGTATTTTAATCCTTCCACTCTTTGCAGCAATATCTGAGAGTAAAGTAACCGGAAGAGAGTGAAACAAAAAAAGATCAGTTTTCTCAACTTTATTTTATCCCGGCACATTACATAGCTTTTACTTTCTCGATTTTTATGGTGTTTCCCCTGCATTAGGGCTCAGCTCTACACGTGGATCCAGCAGTATTGACTGCTGCAGTTATGTGGTATTTTATCGTCTGAACCTTGTTTTCCTTGCATTCTGAGTACACAAGGCAGATCATGGTCTTAAAATTGAACTTCCTGCCTATTCCTTCATTACAAGAAGATCCTTTCAGACTGTGCAACTTTCCAGCAGCTCTTGATGCTTGGTGCACCAAATTTATGCAATGAATATATGTGAGGTACTTTCCTTGCATGGCACAGCACGTGTTATAGCTTATAGTATTTGAGAAATATATTTCACTGTAGGAAAGGCAGAACACAATGCTAAGCAGAGAGGCAGAACTGCTGGGAAAGCAAGAGAAAATATTAACAAGAAAAAAATATGAGAGAAAAGGTAAAAGACCGAATCAATGCTAGATAGTTAACAACTCCATAATGATCAATAAAATCCTGCACTTCTCAGAGACAGGCAGGGCAACCACAAGAACGTTTACAGAAAATATTCAATAATTACAGATCAAGAAATAACATGCTTATTCATAACTTTGCCATTACAAACAAGTGATATGTTTGTAGGAAGAAGCCAGACATATTGCCTTCCTCCTAATAAATTATTTTGGCTCTCTTTAAGTAGCCAGTAACTTCCCAGCCAGAGAAGTACTTGTCCATATCTACCACACATTCTTTTCCTGAGGTATGCATTATTGCTTAAAAAACCCATTGACTCGACCTGTAGATTCTAGACCCTTCTGTAACTTCTCTCATTAAGAGGAAAGGATAGTATTGCGGTTAAGGTATGGCATTTGGGCTCAAAATGTAGGGGAGAAATCCCTTACAAGTTATCCCAGGCATCCTTTGGCAGAGAGCTGGAAGACTTGTTTTCAAAACCGGCTTCTGATTTTTGTTGTGTTTTGTTTTGTTTGCCCAGTTGGAGGCCTGGCCTTTCGTGCCTCCATCTGCATCCAAGTCCGTGGGCCCTGCAGTTTTTACCACATGCAACTCAAGGTCAAGTTGCTCCTAGAACAACCAGAAATGGCATATCTCCAAATTACAAGCCATGCTTGAAAATCAGGTTTTTAATCTCTTTGCAATAATTCAGAATACCCAATTTAGGTGGCTGGGGACTTAACTAACTCTATGAGGAACCTAAGGCTCCTATGTGTCAAGCCAGAAGCTTAAAGATTGGCAGTATGAGTATGTAGCCCCTCTGCAAAATGGGATACCACCCCATCGCACAAGGCCACCATGAGGTTGAACCCCTGCATGCTTTTGGAGTGCTCAGGCTCTATCAGGTGTACATCAAAGACAATATTTAGAAAAAGTAGAATAGGGCTCTGATGAGCCTTCAGTTATGCCAACTGCAGGCACAGAGCAGTATGCTACCAATTTCCCCCCAACAAAATCCCTTGAGTAGGCCTCTGTTTAACTATATCCAGAAATCACACCAGCATCAATGTCTTTATGGCAGGGATAAGGAGCAATGGTGGTAGCCAAGCAGAAGGTTAATATTTTAATATTAGGGGCCCAATTCTCCTCTTTTTTATACTCGTTCAAACCAAGAGCACCTCTTCTGAAACTGATGGATTTGCCTCTGTGAAATTCCTTTGGTGGAAATGAAAAACAGGCTCTGAGTGACAGAGACTCCTCTCCTCAGTTTCAGATGCCAGTACATAGGCAATAGATCGTGACAGCGAGAAAGAGCTTAAGTTTGGTTTAATCCTCTTAATGACTTATTATATGTTCTAGTGAGCTTGATGTCATTTTGGGATATCATCCAAGACTAATAACAATTATGATACTATTGCATGAAGATTGGCTTTTACCCTTACCAGAGCCCAGCGCAGCAACGAGGAGGAGAGAGAGGAGAGAGGAGACAGAGACGCTTCATGGTTTTTTCCCATACACGCTGTGCACAGGCATTCAGGGAAAACTCACTCTGTCTTCTGCAACACAAACATGCTTTGGATGAGGGTCAAAGAAAGAATAATGGCACCGCCAGCAGCTATAACTCTGCCAAACCCCTTCCTGATGTGGGATTTATGAAGGTTATCATGCACTGTGGAATAATTTCAAAGGACTTCTTCATTGCTATGGCGTGGGGAATAAACCTGGAGCAGAGGAGGATTCCCTTTACCTTAGGCTATTTGTTTTAGCTGTGAACACAGCGCAGAGTTTGACCTACCAGTCTCTCCCCTCCAGAGGATCTCCAAAGTCACCAAAAGTCACAGCACCAAAAGAAAACCAGCTGCTTCTGGAGATGAAAAGATTAGACCTGAATTTGCCACTACCCAAAGCCCATTGTGTAACACTGTGGAGGGAAAAGGCTGGGCCAACGACAGGGGAAATACATCCTCCTATAAAAGCAGCACCAGGAGAGATAAGCCAGGAATTTATTTCCAAAGCTCCACGTGAAACTCCAAGACAAGACTACAGAGATTTATGTTTAAAAACTTAACAGATAAACCAAACAGTTAAAATGGGGATTTTTAAATTCTCTGGAGTCTGCAGTCTGAGGTGAACACCTCATCAGCTCTTCTGAAAGTCCCAGCCTTCATTTTTTAAACTGACTTCTTAGCAGATGGTTATTACTCTCTCTAGGTCAGACATCATCTAAAGCTCAGGCGGGGGAGTTAGCTACTGAACCTTCCTCTTCCTAAAATCAAGGTTTGGGTGCTTCAGAGTAGGCACAATTGTACTGAGGCAACAAATGGAAAACTCCTGGAGAAGGTGTCCGATGCTGGGAGACCACCCTTGCCAGCAGGACCTCCTCAAGGGGTCTGGCCTCTTCACAGCATTTCTGTTGCTTTTTTTCCCCCTAGCCCCTCGTGTCATTGAACTTTGGAGACTGCTGGATCACCACGGCTGGTAGAAGTCAGTATATGCCTTTTTTTTACTTTCTAATGGAGATGTTGTAAGCTTGTGTAATCTTCGTGTCCTAGGCAGGTTGACACAGTTGTGGTTTGTAAATGGAAGAAGACTAGAAACTTTCTTTCTTTGCTGTCGTTAGTCAAAAGGCTACGGCACAGTCACTCTGTTTTGATTGTGCCCTACCTTGTGATGTGGTAGAGGTGCTCAGAGACTGATTTCTAGTTTACCGTGGAAGATAATTAAAGCCCCAATTTTTTCCCTTATCCTTCACTCACTTTTCCGGTCTCTTCTTCCCATGACAATCACAGCTGTCATCACTCTGCCTAAAAAAAAACCCCACCCAGTCAGGAAAAAGACTGAAATCCTGGGAGTGGCCGTGTGCCACTGNCCCCAATTTTTTCCCTTATCCTTTACTCACTTTTCCGGTCTCTTCTTCCCATGACAATCACAGCTGTCATCACTCTGCCTAAAAAAAAACCCCACCCAGTCAGGAAAAAGACTGAAATCCTGGGAGTGGCCGTGTGCCACTGTTATATTTAATGCACATCCTTTTCACGGGCACTAAGGCCGGAGATCATGTGGAGCTGATCATCACAGACCGAGGGCAGGGTATGAACATGCGTATGCAATGGCAGAACTTATCCCTTCGTCAATGGGAATACAAAGCCCATCCCCAGGCCATTATTCATTTGGAGTCCTGCCTTTTGATCAGTTAATTAGGACCTACTTTTGGATGATGCCAAGTACACCTAAACTCCAAGTAACTTCAACAGGAGTTAAGACCAAGCTTTCTGAGCACTGAGCACAAAAGAATAACAAGAAAACCTATCCCTGACCAAGTCTCTTTGCTTGGTTGGTTCCCTGCTCAGAAGTGAGCTTGTTACACAGCCTCAGAGCAAATCGTCTTCTTGTCTTATGTAGCAAGACTGGTGTAGAAGAGGGTTTCTGCTGCAGATTCCAGCCTGAGCAGCTCCTTCTTGGAACCGCTTCTGAAAATGAATTTACAGCTTCAAGACTACACCTGCACAGGAGATGCCTGTGGCAGTCAGTAGGGAATGTGGCTAATTAAATAGGAACAGATTTTCAAAGATTACTTCATCCAAGAAGCAAAAGCTAATAATTATATGGAACAAGATGATTACCTTGGAACAAGATGATAAAACTGCTAATGTTCTTGTTTATAATATGACTGTGAAGCTTCTCAGTTAAAGCTGGGCTGCAATGCATTACAGTTCATTGTCTAATAATACAAGAAATAACGCTGCCGGGATTCTGTCAGAATCCTGCTTTTCTTCCAAATAAAATTCCACCTGGAACTGACTCATCCAAGTAACTCCCACAGTTTTCTGTGACTTATCCTCACCTGGGAGGAGGGAACACTTAAGATGGGAGAACTCTGATTTTGCCTCATATAAAATATATCCGGGAACTTTGGTAGATGTTGAAGGATTGGTCCTTTCTTTACAGGAGGAAAAAAACCCAAACCTACATTTCTACGAGACAGCGAGTTGCAGTCAGTGGGATACATCTGTGAAACTATGCCTCCTCTTTTGTGTGACAAACGTGCTGATGCAATGGCCAGAGCTATCCTTTTCTCCTGGATTTTGTTTTAAAAGGAGGGCTCTGCCACTGTGTGTGCATGGCCGTAAGCTACCAGAGAACTTTTGTTCACCATCAGCCAAGGGTGTGATTGCAGGGTGTGCCCAGTCCGTGCATCCAGCCATTACACGAGCAAATATAGCAGTTAAAATGTTGATATTTCATTTATCGTTGCTGAGTTAACTTCTCTGACCTCTCCATGGCAGAGTCCCAAGTTCTGTGCAGGCTCTGCTCTGCTCTCCACCCAGCCTCTATTCCTTTTTATTTATATACACATTTTTGCTACCTTTCTATATTTCTTTTAAAGAAAGCTGAGATTCTGGAGAATAAAACAGCAGCTTACGAGAGGTGCCAATGTGTTGTACCATGAGCATAGCTCAGTACAAGCGCTGTCTAGACTCAATGACAATACTCTCTGTATTTTACTGATGACCCTCTGCAGAACATTAAATTACTGCTTGTCTCAAAACCAACTCTTCCTCCTGCTTTGCTGTCTCCCACATCTTCCCTGAAGCCATTTATAATGACCTCTGCAGGCTGGCTTCAAAAATTTGAAAGTATCTTGGCACCTGCCAGCCTAAGTGGCTTTGATGCTGTAGCTCCACACACATCTGAAACGCCCTCTGAAGTGAGTCGTGACAGTGGGGTCAGCATCACTGGGGTTTCAGTACACCGCTTACGTCTTCGGAGACTTTTTAATTGTTTCAATTTCCGTGAGATGGTTCACTTCTTGAAAGCTGAGCATGACTTGAAAAGGCTTCTTGGATCAGGACTTAAGGCTTTGCCTGAGACAGTATTTCAGGACTGGGACCTGCATTTCTATATGGCCTTTAGTGTGCCCGCGTAAAATCTCCCACAGGCAGGGATCCTGGAGTCTCTGCATTTATAGGGCTGAGTAGCCTATTTCAAGTTAAAAAAACCTTTGATAAATAATGGCTCTATTTCAGTTGCTGTTTGTTTTTAACCATTTGTGCAATACCTCAAGCCAATTGGCAGGATTAATAGGTTAACAATGCTATATTAATTAATATCATAAAATTGCTTTGAAGGAGGGAAGAGCTAATTAACTACGAAGCATTAATACTCCAACCGAGAGAGAACCCCAGGGAAAAAGTCTACAGTGTAATTAAGAGAGAATACATTTTTCTTCTTGCCCTACTGTCTCCCCAGTGTCACAGTCACTAATGACTTCAGCTTGGCTTTCTGAAAGGTTTTCTGCTCTCTGTCAACCTGTGCCACGCATAAGAATACTCAGAGGTAACTTGTATTATTTTTTCTTTCTCGACCTTTTTTTCTGGCAATAACCTCTATGCAACCCATGAACTTTCCTCTTCCCTTTCCTACTGTGAAATACTTATGAAGCAGCTTCTTTCTTACACGGGAACAGCCGTGCTGGTTAAGATCCAATCTCCAGCCGTCAGTAACATAGGCACGGCAGGAGAACAGGGCATGCTGCAGCAACCCTTTCCGTGCTATACTTTCGCTTCTTACTGTACATCCCACATTTTTCCTGTGAGTGTCAGATGACTCACAGATTTATTACAGCCTTTTTTTTTTAATCTAGTTGGCAGTCAGTCTGCTTCAAACCACACTGCGTTTTATTCGTTTGCCGTTCTCTAGTAACAATCCTCAAGAAACAAACAAACAAAATGACAAATTATACACAATTAAGGGGAAAAAGGAGTTAACACATATGTGCTTGCTTCTATAAAATTCCAGCGGTCCTGAGACAAGGTTTGAAATGAAAGCTTACTGCCCGGCTTTTTGTGTTTGGACTTCAACCACCTGCGCAGCAAACGCTTGTGAAGGTGCCCCCGAGTGAGGAGCTGGGGAAGGGCACAAGGAGAACTGTCAAAATAAACATCACATAAAGTGAAAATAGCTACCTCCTCGCTGTAAAAAAATCTCCATGACAGGGTTTGGGCTGAGTTGACCGATGGCATCCAGGAAACAAATGTTTATAAATGTCTAAACCAGAATTTACAAACATGCTATAGCAGCTTCAGGGAACTAGCCATCAAAAACTAAAACCTTTGTCCAGATGAAAATGCTTTAACTTCATCAGTATAACTGAAAGTGTAGAACAAATGAATGAATAAAACCCAACTGTAATACTGAAGCATTTCCACAACATATAGCTTACTCCCTGGTAAGAAGTATTTTCATGCATCTGCATGCCTAATTATTCAGCTTAAGAAAAAAAATCATAATAATCAATTACATTTGTTTTTTAAAAGCCCAGGACTCCAGCCTACACAGTCCTCAGAATTTATTATGTGTCCTCTAGCTCTGCTTTCTTAGTGGAAAGCAGTGAGTCTGACTCAGGAGGTTCAGGTCTGAGTCCAACATGGAAAATACAGCTGTGTGGTATCGCCAGGAGAGTGCTGCGTCATTAAAGAGTCTGTCCTTCAAAGGAGAGGTTAAATCAAGCTCCCTAATCTCAGCATGAATAATCTCATTATTTTCCTGAGAAAACATCTCACCGAGTAAATGTAGTCGAGTCTTGCCCGGACACGTTTTCTATAGGTGGGAATTGATAATACGTGGATGAGGGTGTGGAATGGCCCTTCTTGATGAAGTCTCTCTATATTAATCATTACATGTCTCATACATGACAAAAAGTGTTGATGGAATAGGTTTAGACATACTTTTGGGTTAGAACAAAACCCGTGTCACACCAGCTCAACTAACATTAGTTTTCGTGTCGGTGGTTGTCTGGTATGATGCAATGGAAAATTGCTAATAAAATTCTGATGTGCTGTCAGCTCCTGTGAACTTTATCTGCAGGCAGGAGAAAGAAGTAGAGCAGCTTCCCAGGTCTTGCCACAGACACCTTCCTGGGACAGGAGGAGGGGAAGACTAAGATCACCATTGTGAGAGATGACTTTTCTCACAAAAGGAGTTTTGACTTCTAGGGCTTTGTGTCTTTATTTTATTTACCTAGGGTTGAATTTCCTTTATCAACATCTATTAGTCTGTTTAATCCACACAGGCCAAATTCAGCTGTCTGCTTTCTAGAGATAGGCAATGCACCGTGATCCCTGTTGCTAACACTTCACACGGTGAAAGGTTCCTGCCACCTCTTCTGAGAAGTTCCGACGCCTTTGTTATTTGTCTCATGCTTTGAAATCTGGCAGGAAGAAAGCAATCAGCACAGAAAAATACCTCGTTTTTCTTCTGTGAATTTATCTTCAGGCATTGCAACAATAGAAATGATTGAAAACTTACTATTTTCTCGCTCCTGCAGGAACCGCTGAAAGAAAAAATATTGGCAGCACATCAAAATCGTAGCTGATTACAAATACTCTGAAGAGAGGGATTCGCATACCACCAATGCAGCTGCGAGAACTCATGCAGCACTGGCAGTGTTTGGAAACTGCCGGGGCAGATGGAGCAGCAGGTCTGGGAAAGAAGAGCGAGTCCAAGCTTCTCCAGCTATCACCTGGTGGTGTTCTGTGCCTGAAAGACACGCAGGATCCTCCAAGCTATTTCCTCCCCTATCCGTTCCCCACGCTATTCCCTACCATGCCCCATGGGTGACCTGGAATAGGGTACCAGACCTGCTGCAGGCTCTCCTGCCTAATACTAGGTCTTATATGTTTTTAGAGAATCTTGCCTGTTCTAGGGGTCGAAAAACCCCAAACCACCTCTAGTCCAGCCCCAAGCTTCTCACAGTTTTTACTCCGGGTTCACTGGTTCTTGCCTGAGGAGAGAGAGTTGCAATCCAGCAGTCTCCACTTATCCTGGCCATCAGCCCGATGGCCAAGTCATCCATAGCAGGTTCGGGAGAGAGCAGGAATTGGTTTGAGACTGGTGCCAGCTTTCCTCAGTAGGCTGAGGGAGGTAGAAGTAGCCTTGTTGAAGTAACTGAAGGGGGAGCTGAGGGTCCCCCCATTGGGCTGAACTGTGTCCATGCAAGATAAGGAGTATGCATGGCGTTTACACCTCCCATCTTGAGCTGCCTTGACACCCAGCTCACAAGGTATCTGCTCTCTCATGGGAGGAAGGCAGCTCTTGGAAATACCTTTGCAATATAAATTGTCAGGGCAGCAGGTTCATAAACCAAACCTTTGACAAATTCTTTTGCGGCATTTCCTTACAATGCTGTTGTTATCACGTACCATCACCAATAGATTAATTTACTGGAGTCCTTACAAAGTGGAAATACAAAATGGGTAGAAATCCATTCAAAGCAAAGCAAACCAGTGGGATAGCAGATTTCATCCAGACCTTTGGTGATGAAAATGAAGCAGATCCCGCACTCAGCCGCGAGTAGTACAAAAACCATTGCTCACTTTTTCTTCACAACCCACCTCCTGGGTTTCTCCAGCTTGTCAAGTTTAGTGCAGTTGCATACTTAACAGCTATGCCTGAAGCACGTTCATTTCAAGATTCAAACCAGGAAATATTTACGCAAAAACTTCTTGCAATATTCACCCAACTCCCAGGCTGCTTTTCTGTATTTATTACAAGGGAAGAAAAACAGGTAGAAGAACATATGTTGTATATAATGTTCAATATAGTTTTTAAAATGTGAGGTTTGAGCCTAAGGAAGCAAGCGACATCTGCTTCCCTTACGTTTTTGCAGGATCTGCACGATTCAAGTTCGAGCGTATGGCCGAAAAATAATGCAGACTTGTGAG
Organism: Steatornis caripensis; assembly: GCA_013398225.1. Classification (NCBI taxonomy): domain Eukaryota; kingdom Metazoa; phylum Chordata; class Aves; order Caprimulgiformes; family Steatornithidae; genus Steatornis; species Steatornis caripensis. Next base: position 111,797 of record VZSC01019431.1, read on the forward strand.
CCAAAGGTAATATTCCCGACTTACTGGCACGAAGCACCTTTTCGCTGCAGATAGTCTACACTGCTTCATCATTTGGCTCTTTATTTTTAGCAGCTTCCAAAACTGATAAAATGTATATTGTTACAAACATTTTGGATGTACATTCTCAAGGCCTTATGACCATGAAGTCATGCTTGTGTGTGTCATTCTTTCCATTAGTGATGAGCCTGAGCTGCTGAGTTTATTTCTGAATCCAGATGGGTATTTGGAGCGTGATTTTTCATCCGGGCACGCGATTGGATGCATTTCCTAGCTAAACATGTAACAGTATCGGTATTTTTTGAGTGTTCATAGAAAAATCTAGTTGCCACTGTATATGTTACTATTGCATGGGACGATCAGTATTTCTTTCCATGCAGAGGACAAAATAAGGTGCAACCGTAATAAGTGAACATAAGAAGTGGAATCTCCATAATCTTTTGAAAATTTTAGTCTGTTACATGTCTGTCTGAGTTCAGCATCTTTTCACACTTCCTTATTTTAGGCTGAGAAAGAAAGAGAAAGCGTTGTCTAGACCGCATCCTTACAGCAAATTAACTGTTCAGGGGGAAATATACAGCAGGCACAAATACAAAGATTCGGATGGGACTCTTCATATGTATTTGCACACTGTGCCCGGCACGGTATTTCATTCCTTTGGGAATGCACATAGTACACACTGCTATACTGTGCGACAAAGTCATAGTGAAGGTAGTATTTAGGTCTCTTGAGACTGCCTAGGCTCTGCAGCAAGAGCATGCAGTCGGGGCTTGTCCTTGAATCAGAAGTTGCAGTTCCTGAAAGCAGGAAAACGAATGCACGTTGTATTTTCTATGTATGCTGTATAGATGCCAGCTAAGCTCCCTTTGCCCTCAGCTTCAAGATTTATTACTTGCTGCAGAGTGCTAGTTTCAGCTGTTATTCAGATCAGTGTTATATCTGGTTAAGAGCTAGCTAGGGACCCAGAATGGGTACAGGGGGTTTTGCATTCACCAGCAGGCAGCACACCAGTCTTCCAGGGAACATGGCAACACACATCTGTAAAATGGGCATAATAATCCTTACTTGTCTGTGGTGTAGGAAGCTTAATTAGCAATTTTAAATTGTCTTGAGATCCTCAGAGGGATGGCACATATGCTAATAGAGTGAGTAATTTGGCACAAATGTGTTATCACACCTACAATTTTATTACCATGTAGATATGCTAGGGCAAATAGAGCATCATGTGTCCCAAGTGCGGTGGAGACAAAGAGCTCTGGAATTGCCCAAAGGCCTCTAGCAGTAGAGAGGGATACACCTACTGCACACAGGCTTTACTATAGCACACACATATATCAGCAGCCTACAACTTTTCAGCCCTATAGACAAAGAAGACATCCACAACCACGGGCTTTCTGGCAGCACACAGATACACCTACAGTCCAAAACCTTTCGGGAACCCTTAGGGATATAGTCACAGTCACAACTTACTGGCAAAGCACAAAAGATATGTCTATAGTGTGCAGACTTTCTGGCAACACAGCTGCATCCCCAGAGCCCGGTTTCCTACGAGCAGTGATATACCAATCATACCACATCCCTTAGGGCAGAGAGATGATACAGAAACACCTCACACTGCAGAGGCAGATGACTTTGAAAAAGACTTTCTTTTTTTCCTAAATACACTGGATAACAGGGGCTCTAATTGCTACCTGAGTGCCAACAATGTCAAAAGCTATCTCTGCGTGAAGGGAATGCTCAGTGTTAATAAAATATATCCAGACTGAGTAGCCTGTACTTTCTGCTGAGCTGTACAAACCACGAGAGCTCTCGGCTCTCGTGGTTTGTGTTTCCACCAAGAACTAGTAATAATGAAAGCACTGACCTAGCAATCAGCGTTTTGAGTGCAGGCCCTGAGATTGCTCAGTCGGGTATAGTTTCTTTCTCTAGAAGAGAGCACGTAACGCAATTAATCCAGCTAGTGGTACACTGCGTGTTAGGGGGTGGCCGCTCATCCACACGAACAAGACAGCTGGCATTCAAGTATTTCCTTATTTCTGAGTACTTGACTGTCAAAGCTGATGATGTTCTTTGACACAGGGAAGACAAAAAGTAAGGGAGAAGTTATTTAATGTTATACAGCAGATCCAGATTTGTGGTTATTTAGGATTATAGCTAGAATAAAATACCGTGGGATTTACTTTAATCTCCACGAGGGGCTAGGTCTGTTTGGAAATGTCAGTGTTTATGTTGTAGCTGATGTACTGGAGATCACTTAGACCTAGAGCTTTTCTCGTGGTGATTGTCCTCATGTCACACTCAACAACTATTCAAAATGGGGTCTCGATTTCCAGGTGTTTTGCTGGCTGCCGTTGAGTGATGTGGTGGGAATATAAAAGAGTCTTCTGTTACCTTGTGGCTTCTGCTCTCAGCTGGGAGGGCAGCGAGGAGGGTTGGAGGCAACTGGCTGCCAGATTGCTATTTGTCATCTTGCCCAGTCCAGAGCAGCCACACCGCTCCCCTAGCACCATGGCTTTTGAGGATTCAGGAATGAACTGAGCAGGACATCTCTGCTACTTTCACACCACCAAAGGAGGAGGAGAGTGGAGCCAGTAGTCTCTGTGCAGAGGAGAAAATTATCAGAAGTCATTGTTAACAGCTTGCCAAGTCATGCAGCAATAAAAAATGCTCATTACCCTGTCAGATGTGACTACACAAGGGCTCTGGAGAAATCCAGGTTAGAATTTGGAGTTTCTTGCTCAGGCTTGTCTGCAGTAGACATAACTCACCAAGAGTGATTCTGCCTTCTCTCTAGCTCATTGCTATAGCCCAGTGGTCGGCTAGCTATATTGCACATGTTAGTGAGAACACACTTTGACTGGAGTATGCCTTCAGATGTGAGACTGGGTGTAAGGGGTGGTATGCACTTGCAGTAGGTGCAGGTTTTTCTGCAGCTGATGCTCATTCACCTTATTCTGTGGAATCAAAGGCAGAAAAAATATTCCATCCGTAGACATTGGGGAGCCATAGCGACAGAAGGATTGCCCCATGGAGCCTTCAGCATTGGAGACCAAGAATAACCACACATAACCTCTGCGGTTATGAGGGAAAGGTGTTGCTTCACTCAAGAACCTGCATAGACAGATACATCTGGAACCATGAGATAAGCCTTTTCTAAGTATATTTGACAGGTTTGGAAAATGGGACTCGGCACAGCTGCTTCCAGCCCTGTAGCTTGTATCAGAGGTTCTACATGAAGATGAAAATGGAGGTGGGTGAAAGGAGACTGCTAAGCATACTGACATACTTACATCCCGATGCCTTCTCCTGGGCCTTTATTGAGCTCTCTGTTTGCTGCATGGTGGTTTTGTGGGGGCACTGACAGCAATAGTCACGCTAGTGGAGCTGGTAAACTGCACTGCTCTGCTTTACGATAAAATGCTATCAACAGTGTTTACAAAAAGGAAATATAGTCCATATCTTTATGGAAAGCTTGTAAAATAGGTTGCCAGCACAGCTTGTTCTTAATGGCAGTGATAACCAAAATGTATAATAATAATAATAATAAAAATGTAAGTCTTAAGGCTGGTATCTTGGACAGGAAATTGAAAATGAAATATTTCCAGTTTGTTGGGTTATGCCTAAGTACAATATGTCTTGCTAGGCTATGTCAGGCTCCATTCCTACTTCAAAGTTCACTTTGATCTTCCTTTATTTACATTAGCCTTTGCCACAGTATTCACAAAGAGTTTTCAATGACTGCTCTAAGTCATTTATTAAACTCTGCTAAGCCAAGTTTTAAGTCAGTATTGTGATGGTACACATTATCTGGAATAACAATAATACCCCTAGCAGTATGAAGTATTACCCTTATTCCTTTAATGCACCCATGTCAGAATTTATACAACCTTAATGGTTGTTCCAGATAATTAGGGATAGTTTCTAACCAAAACTCCCCAAAGTTCTCTGAAAGTTGCATTATAGACCCAAACTTCGTACTCAATATACTTTTTCACAGATTGTGCTCCCTCAGAGTGGTACATAATGGTACATAATCAGCAAACTCATAGATTGCTTTGTCCAAGAGAGGTACGTAAACAATGGCAGAATGACAACCAGACAAGTAGGGATCAAGCTAGGCACCGAGTATGGTGGTAGAAAGCGACTCTATGTTCCGCCTATATGTATCAGGGAAGCACAAAATGTGCAGGGCTTTTACCTTTTTTGATTAAATGTAAGCAACCCATATGTTTGAAGGCAAAAGAAAATCAAGCCCTAGATGCAGAGTCTCTTTTGCATCTCTTGGCTCTCCCTTGCCTGATGCCATGGGCCAGGGCAGGCAGAATGGTGGCTGGCTTGGTTGTTCCCATGGAAATCACATGGCAACGTGGCTTCACCATGTTTCTAAACATCCCGAGGATGAGGCAGGACATTTCAAAGTGTTAGCTCTTCATTATTTCATTATTTATAGCCAGGACTATTTAGGAAGTATGGTAATAACAACATTGTACCAAGTGTCATGACAAATTAGGTAGCATTTTGCAATGCAAAATCGTAGATTTTTTCCCTCCCATTGACTTTGGCTAAGTAGCTGAAAGGGTGACATAATGGAGAGACTAGTGAGATGATCAAAGCATTAGGCCATGAGTTTCATTTTCATTAAGGCCTTCTTAGACTCCTGTAGAGCAAGAGAATCCAAGCAGGTATACTGGCAGTGACAGACAGTGTGAGAGGACTATGAATGACTTTGAATGCAGATTTTATTCTGTAATTTACACTTGTCGAGCTACAATAACTATATCACTCACATAGGGTGTGGAGTATGAATATTCCACCACATTTTCCAGAAACCAGACAGTTGGTACAGAAGACATTATGTAAACACAGAGCTTCTCGTTCCCATTAAGAATCTGTTGCAATCCAAGCAATATTCCAAACTTGAACGTGCCTAGGAAAACACTGAATTCTTTAGATTAAAAATTTTAGTTTTACTTATGCAGCAATCTACCATGTTTCCATCATAATTTAGAATAACAAATAACCAAATAACACATTCTGCTAGCCACTCTGAAGGGTAAAGGGAAGAAAGCCAACCTCACACCCTGCAACACATGCAGAGAAGAATGCCTAGGAAAATGTACTCTTCTCCATAATGCCATTTTGAGAACAATTCTGTTCTTACCAGTATCTATTGTTGCAATAAGTCTAACTGACATTGCATTTACATCACAGATTTTTTTAAAACAAGAATGTCAAGTTAGTTACTACAAAATGACCAAGTAGTACTAAATCAATAATGAGAAGCTACGGCAAAATGTTTGGACGGCTGTGTTTAAAAATAGAGCTGGAATTACTACTTTGTGAGCTGCTGATTTTTCAGTTGATTGCGTTGTTTAAAATGGAGTGTTAAATGCTAAGTAATTCTCATTTGATATAATGTAGCGCGAGCAAATTGCGAAAGGAACGGACAAACAATTAGAAATCCAGGAATTTAGATATGACATTGGACTCAGTTCATTTTTCTATAATTCTCTTGAACATTCTGTGTCCTAATTTCTCTGTCTTTCAATCTGAGAAAATAATGAGTTCTTAATAAAACACTGTGAGATCATCACACACAATTTTATTCATAAATACAAACAGTTCTTATTTTATATATAGAAAATATGGTCAATATTTTCAGTGAATACTGACAAGTGAATTTTAACCTTTCCTCTTTAACAACATGGCTAGCACAGGCCTGGGAGCGATGCTGACTATAAACAAAAGTCACACCCTTTCTGCTTTCATCACATGCCCAAATGGATGGCATGCAGTTTGGGGAAAAGACTTTATTACCGTGAAGGGGTGTAAAACTGAAGTAGGACAAGAGATGACTACCATATTCCAAACTGGAGGCAGAAGTGGAGCTGGACACGTTACCCTTGTTGCCACTGAAACCACTCATCTCTATCAGTGAGGAAAATAAACAAGAGATGCAGCTGATGCTGTATATTAGAAGCCTGTGTCTGCTGTGTTGTTCTGGGTTGACTGGTTATAAAATCAGCAGAGCAGCTGGAAAAAGAGACTGTAGGAGTTATTGTCTGTGGGAAAGGAGACCACAAGTCCTGTGGAGCGCAGGGCCACCACAAATTAAAGTAAGGATGTGCTTCTCAAGCTCAGATGGGAACATAAATACTTTTAGACTTCAGGATATTCGCATTCCACTGTAAAATACAGGACATTTTTTTCAGGATCCAAATCATAGAATCATAGAATCATAGAATCATAGAATGGTAGGGGTTGGAAGGGACCTCTAGAGATCATCTAGTCCAACCCCCCTGCTAAAGCAGGTTAGCCTAGAGCAGGTTGCACAGGAATGCATCCAGGCGGGTTTTGAATATCTCCAGAGAAGGAGACTCCACAACCTNTTACAAAAGCATGAATCAAATGCTTTTTGTACTTAAAGGCCTAATCTGGAGTGGCTATAAATCTTCGTAGGTCCATTGATCTCACTGTGAATCTGACTTAAAAGTTTTAATGCTCTGTTTTTTTCCCTAAACATTTGTTTATGAAATGTTAACAGCATTACCTGTTACAAACTGGAAATGTCAGAAATGGTTCATTAAACCTCACAACGCTGAAAATTTCATTTTAGAGAGACACTAGCTGAAAAACCATAATGGTCAAATCTCTGTGTTCAAGAGTGCTTTATAACCCATTACAGGCAGGTAATCTCTTTTCTGAGATGTCTTTTTTCTAGAGTTTTTATTGAATTGAATGAAATTATATAGCTCCTGCTTGTATGAGTTTTTCTCTTTCAAAACAAAAAAGCATCATAATTGCCATGAAAATTGACTTGCGCTGTGAGGTCACCATCCTGGGTTGCCAAGATCAACAGCAGGTCTTGGAAAGCAGTATTAATCTGAGATGCTTTTCCGTAGTAGGATCAAAGCTTTGCTGACCTGCCTTGAAATCATCTTGGGATGCATAACTGTAAAGCCACACCAATGAAGTTTTGAGAACAGTATAAAACGGAAACCCTGATATCCAGTCTGGGTGAAATGCCAGCCTGTTTGGGTATCCCCATGAAGCGAGCCAGCACAGATCCGGAGTAAACTTCAGTCAGAGAAAATACAAAGGTAACGATTCTTAAGCAACAGACTGAGAAGTTTCAAGGATCCGTGTCGATGAAACGTCCGGCACCATCTTGTGGCATTATCATTAATTCAACCAGCTGGTCTTTCTACTGTGGTAACTACATATCTCTTGTGTTTTTCTCCCCTAAGATAGCTGATCAGAGATTTCTTCTCATTAACCAAGAGTACGGCTACAAATGCGCTGACAAAAAGAAAGAGCTTAGGACCAGCAGTATCGTTAAAGATAAGATGGGCTCCTCAAGTTCAGATGGGAACATAAACATTTCAACACTTGCCATTATTACTTGAAAAGTACTTAAAAGCTAAAATTAAGGAGTGTTTATAAAATGCTGTTAGGCAGGAACTAGATGAGGTAACATTGTGTATACCCAAAGCACGATGGGGCAAAAGGCGAGAATGCCTATACCTATCGTGAAATTTTGCAGCGCCTGCGTTGCAGGATTCCTCACAAGGCTGTGATCCCGGTCCTGCCTTCCCTTGTGCTGCCAGCATCCAGGAGGAGGCTGGGAATCCATCACTCCTTTAGAAATAGGCTGGGAAATAATTCTGCTTCTGGATGTCCTGGCCAACATTCCTCTCTCCGTAAGATGGGATCGACTCTGTGCCAGCTATTTCTGAAATAGGGCTGCTGCCACATTTGCTTACATAGCTGATGCATTACCAGTATCTAAGTCATTGTTTGTAGAGCGCTGTGCAAGATGTTCTGCATAAATGTGTATATAAAACCACATCATGCTCTCAGCTAAATTTATAAAACACTCCCATACAGCTTCACAGATTCAGCCCAGAGTTAAACTGGGCCAAAGAATGGAAAGAGTAATTTACGGGAATTATTCAATACTCTGGACTAATGCTTGTTCATCTTATTTTATTCAAGCAACAAAACCACCCAGCTGAATTACCTTGTTTTCTCCATATTCATGTGTGAATTAAAACCCACTGTGAGGTGCTTGGTTCACAGACGTGAAGATTTTACTGAATTCAGAGGAAACTCTGGAAGTCCACCCTATCATTGCTTGAAAGCTGAAGTTTCTCTGTCTCTTCTAGCCCAGTGCTTCTCAGCCTGGACTTTAAAAGCCTGTATTTATGAATAAGATTTTAGTTCACTCAAACTTTGGCCTCTGCTGAAATTGATAAAACATTCCAACTTTAAACAGCACCTGGCAGAGGGATTGTTTGTTTATTTTAATACGATTTGTTGCAGCAGAAGTTGTATTATCCTTACCAGATTCATTTCAGAGGTCATTGGATTCTTTGGCCTCCACCCACAGCTAATGTAAACTGGTACAGCTCCACAGACGTAATATCTCCTGAGGATCTGCCTACATTTCTTCTTAAGTGTTCAGAGCTATGCTGCAGATGTTGCTAATGAGTAATGCACATGTGTATTAGTATCCATGTATTTTTTGAAGCCTTTGCTTTAAATTTTGAAGCTCATCCAAACCGCTTTTAGAGCCCTTAAGTGGCAGAAAATAAAAAGCGAAAAAAAAAAAGGTGAAAGGATGTAGTACATTCTTCAATTCTGGAATTATTAGTTAATCAGAAAGTCACGATCATGCCCTGAATTAAAATGATGGAGATGAAGTCGTTCTTATAACAAATACCTGTTCGCGTTAACCTCTGACAGCAGAGAGTGTCCCTGTAGCTGGTTGTAGCCTTGCAGCCAGTTGTTGCCCTCTTTGGTGTGCCCTTCCCCAGAAACCAAGAACAGGATCTCAGGGGGAATTAAAATGGGGCCTTATAGCCAGCACTTCAGATGAGAGTATCTTTCTCCCCTCTGAGGCTGCATTCAGAGCCCCAGAGGATGCTGTACCAGAGCCCGAAGACACAGAAGTCAGGGAACCTGCTGATGAATTCGTTGTGACTTGCTCGTGCTCCGGTCATGGCACTGGCAGGTGCTGGACGGATGCCTAAAAAGACGCCTGAAGGCTTGATAATTTAAATCTAGGGTAATGTTTTGATTTGTAACGGCCCTTTCAAGCAGGGAGCGAACACAGGCTCTCGAGGTGAACCTCAGCAGTGTTGGCACCTGCAGTCTGGTGCAGCTACCTCTTTTAAAAAAAAAGAAGTATTTTGGGATAAAACCAATTGTTGACCAGTGTACACGGATATTTTCTGGACAAAACAAAGTTAATACATATTGAATTTCAGATGATATTTAGTTTAGTTATCAGTTTACTTGCCATTTAAGTGAGGCAAGGCTGCACTTTGTGCAAAACTTCAGTCCGTAGCTGCTGTAACTCCTTCCTTACATTTCACAATTAATCAGGCGAAACAGAGTTCTGAAATAAGACACATGCGGACACACGATTTGTAGTCAGTGGCCACCGCAAGATATTTTAAGTCGCAAAGCAAGTGGATAAGATTACTTTACAGGAAACTTGAAATATAGTTGGGAATATATATTAACCAGATGGGTGCCAAGAAGAGTTCCCTGTGCTTTTATAAAAAATTGCTTTCCAAACAGATGCCTGATCTCTAGCTAAAGGGATTACAGAATAAATAGCAGTTTGGCCCTTCTAACTGCACCTTAGTGAATCATTGGTAATATGTCAAACTTGATGCACATCAATAAATTGACTTAGTGTGTAAGTTGTTGCATGGGTTGTTTAGTTTTGGGTTTCGGCAAGTGTAATTTCAGTCTGTCAGAAATAAAGTAACATGAACTACAGCTATGGAGTACCTTGTTACGCATGAACAAATGAAGAAGAATTACCAAAATTTAACACAGGCAAAAGAATTTACCTGCTTTGGGCTAGGAGAGCAGAGTGTGATCTTACTAACTTACACAGGTTAACTAAATGAATTCATATTCAGAAAACAATGCTAGAGCTATAAATTAAAACAATAATCATAGATAATCTAAGTGAAGAAAAAAATTGTTTTGTTTGCAAAATTGTTGGAAAAAGATACAGCATTCAGTAGTCAGTCATTAAAAGAAATGCCTCTGAATGCTTTTAACATGTCTTTAAAAAGACACTTTCACCGTTGGCCTCTCTGGAAACTTGACGAATGAAGTCTGTTAGTTTTTAATAGAGTTTTAATGGAAAACAATTTTTGTATAAGCTGTTATTCAGCAGCTATGTTTCCCTTTTAAAATTAAAATAAAGACATACCTTTGGCTTTGACAACAGATTTCTATAACGTGGCTTTGTAGCTGTTGTCTACCCAAACCCCCAGTTGTGCACTAAGGGAGCAACAGGATGTTTTCTTTCAGACTAGAAACGCCTCATTTCTGCGGGGCAGCAATGTCTCTCGGGTCTTCCCAGAAGCAATACTTGTCCCAGGATACTTTGAAAAGAGGGAATTATGTATAATTTGACAGGGAGCAGGCCCACATAACCTTACAACCAACCTTAATAGAAAATTGATATGTTTGATTCCTGTGACATTGAAAGGATTAATAGCTGAGACGATTGAATCCAAACCCCTCTACCAATCCACCGGGCAAGTATAACAGCAGTATGAGCAGTGGCAGTGCACTTGGGACGTTACTCTGTCACTGTCCTCTGTGCCTTAAATCATTTTCCATATCAGTAACCGTGGTGTGTGTCCACCCACACTTCTGTAGGATGTTCCCCCCTTGAGGGAGGGGGCAGCTCCCGCCTTCACCCGGTGCAGCATCAGTGTGGCTGAGAGGGCTGGCCGTGGGAGGCTGCTGCCAGTTTAATTTCCTTTGCCTGGAAAAAAATGTTTTAAAATGTTTTTTTTTTTTTCTGATTTCCACCCCTCTGATCTGCTGGGTAGCTCCTTGCCTGAGAGGAGCAACCAACGTAATAAGGCAGAGGGTCGCTTTCTCCTTGCTGGGGGAGGGGACTTGAGCTCTCTGGACCTCCTGTCCCTGCAAGCAGGAGAGGACCCTTCGCCATCTCCTGGTAGTCTGAGCAGTGTGGCAGCCTTGTACTTGGAGTGCTACAGCATTGGCCTCCCAGCAACTTCTGAAGCCCCTTGTCTCATTAAACGCCCTGACCCTCCATGTGTCCTGGGCACACCATCCCCTCCTGCTCGCGAGTGAGCCAGGTTGGCCACCTGGGCTCGGCAGATCTCTGTCTGCACCAGCAGATCACCGACTGCTGCCCCAGGCTGAGGGAGTGCTCAGGCTGGAAGCCAGGTGAGCGTGACAGCCCTGCCGCCTGGGTGTCTGTCACGCTGCGCTCTGCAGCCCTCTGTCCCCACGAGCTTGGTGCCTGTGCTTCAGCCAGGAATGACCTCTCCAACACCGTGCCCAGGGGCAGCTGGTCGTGGTCCAATGGTTCCCACCGGCTTCCTCCCAGTATGGCCACCTCCCTACCATTGGGACGAGGTGTGCCGTAGTTTCTTGATAACATCTAGTGGAATCTTAGTGCTAACAGAGACATTTTGCCATACAACCTTGCTGATGGTGGAGTATTCCTTTGGAAATTTGTTGATGGGGTAATGCTGTTGTGTCATTTTTCTTGTAGGAGTTTGTGGATGATGAAGTACTTTTGTGGGAGTTTTCATGCACGAATTTGTTGATGGTGGAGTGTTACTGCAGAAGGTCTGCTGGATTTATTTTGAGGTGCGATGCTGGAGAGGACAACAGTGGTTTGGTGCGAGGTCGTGGAAACAGGACTCTTGTAAGGGACTGGTAGGTGCAGAGTAGAGGGCAAAGCTGAGGTTGCCAGTGCAGTGCAATGGGACTGGAGAGGAGAGCTAATGCTGGTGCTTTTCTAAAAGTGAAGAGAATTGAGAAATAGCTGTCTGCTTCAGCCTCTTCTGCCTGGGCTGAGGAAGGCCAGGTGGAGCTGAAGTGTTTCCCCAGCAACTTACTGCACCGCTCTAAGTCTGAACTTCCAGAAATGAGAGAAAGCATAAGGTTTGTGGAAAAAATCTGTTTCTAAGCTATAACATCTATTAAACTGGCAACGAACTTTTCTCGGCATGGAGTACATTTGGATAGAAGCGGCACTCTTTAACTTTGCTTCAAGAGATAATTTCAGGAGAAGTTTATTTCAAGAGAGGCCACTGTGAATTACCAAAAAAGATCCCTTCTTATAGTGCTACTATAATATAATTAAAGTTCAGAAAGACTCTGGACTTAATTAAAGAAGAGGAAAGGCAACACAACTGTCAGCTTTGAGGTGAAAATGAAATAAAACCCGCCTTTCGTCATGTAGGAGAGTATTTCATTGTAATGCCTTGCCTACTGATTTACTTTGAATAACAGAGACTCAAAGTTCAAAGAAAATTTCACCTAAACCAGAAAGAAGTCATATAAGGCTGGTGGGTTTTGGTATTAAACCTAAATTACACCCACCTGAGAGAAAGGTGGGGGCTTGAAAGTGGGACTGGAGAATGTTACCGTCAAGAAGGGCATCTTCTTTGGAAGAAGTGGGCTGTGCTTTTGGGAGTGATGGGGATCTGGTTTCGGTAGTAAAACAGCAACTCTTAAGGCTTGCCTGCTACTTAGGAGTGGTGGGCAGTGCAGTTGTAGAGGTGGTAAGAAGGAGGGAGGATAAGGGCTGTATCCTCTTTGGGAGAGGTGGGTTTTGTGGTTCAGAACAAGTGCAAGTGGACTGGGAGTTAATTTTTAGAATAAAGTAGAGACGTGTTTGCCAGGCCAGGGCTATGCTGAGCCAGCTGCCCAGGCTCCCTCTGCACAGTGACCTGATCTGGAACCAGGACAGTGTGAAAGAGTTAGTGTAACTGTGCTGGGCAGTCTGCCTCATGATGACAAATCTGGCTATAAAACATTTAAAAAAAAAAAAAGTCATGCTAGTGCATTTGGGAGCTGTTTGAGCTGGGATTTTCTTCTGTGTGGCAGAAATAGTAAACCATACCTCCAAAGCTAAGGGGGTTGCACAGTTGTATTCTAGGTTCCCTCGGGGTTTGGGTGCCTGTTGGCAATAGGATGGCTGTTAAAAGGCATGGGAGGCATCGGGGGCTCTAGAAGACTGATAGTTTTGCAGTCTTTGCAGATAGTTGGGATATTGGCGAAGAACACGCAGGTTATCGCTACGCTGTTTACATCAATAAAAAAATCCAAATCATGAGACAACTGTAGTCAGTTCGAAAGACAGATGTACCGGACTCCAAAAGAAAACACTGAACTCTGTTGGAGTACTAGTGCAGGTTTGCTTCCCTGCTTGCCCAGGGTACCTGTGTTTTCCCTAGGTTAGTCTGTTTGCACTGGATTTCTTTTTTCCCCACTTTTGTTCAGCAGGTGCTTGTCAGTGCCATCAAAAGACATACAGAAAGGAAATCTAGGGACTGGGGGCAGGGGGAAGCTCCTGTCTCCTAGGGAAGGGGACCGAGTGCAGTTGTGTGATCTTAGTACACCTGTACTGAATCTTTTAATCTTCCCCAAGGAAAAATAAAAGCCCAGCCTGCCACCTATAAAGATCATAAGTGAAATTGTCCTAGATTTCTGAGGGATTATGGGATAATACCTGGAACAGCCTTGTACAGAGGTGAAAGAGCACTGCTGGCTCTGTTCCTTTTCTAATTCCAGTGTTTTTCAGCCTTTGCTTGCAGAATTTCAGCCTATGCTCCCTGGTTTGGGGGAAAGTGTTTCGTCTACTGGTTTAGGTTTGTAAGCTGTAGGCTTTTATTCTGCTGGTGGTCTGCAAAATGCAGCATCTCTCATTTTAATCTGATATAATGACTTGACATTTAAGTCACATTCCTCCCGTCTGTAGGAACGCAGCCACAGAAAGCTCTCTGTGACAGGCCAGGGTTAGCAACAAAGTGCAAACAGGTTCATTCCCTTAGCTGTGAAATGTGTTCAACTAGGCCAAATCAGTTAAAAAATGAAAGAGTAAAGTTTTAGAAGTCTCCTACAACTAATCATTTCCAGCTACAGCCTGCTCCTAGGGTGACTTGGGAGGAAGTTAGAGTTAATTAGTGGGTATTTCGGCTGTCTGCTCAAATCATATTTCTACATTCAGCTAGATCAGAGTACCCAAACAAAAATAATACCTCCTAAAAGTAATGATGGATCGCTCTTTTATCCTCACTTCAGCCATTTTTCAGAAATTACTTGAGCAAATTTTGTAGCTAGAGGTGTAGGTGGAGACCTCTGATAAAGCCACCTTGCCCTCAGGCCAGGACCCTCTCCTGCTCCTGAAGCACCGTGCTCCCACATACCCCAAGAGCAGTTGGATGGTCAAGGCTTTCATTCTCTGATGCCCAGCTAAGCTAAAACCATCTCACAGAAAGCTTTGGTGGGGGAAGAATCCTCTCTGCATCTGCTGCAGCTCCTCAAAGCTTGCAGCAGCAGGCGTGGGGTAGCTTACCCTGCACGCAGAAAGGGGTCTGCCAGACAAAGCTCCTGGATCCATCACAAGGTAACAGGCATTTCTGTCTTTTTTCTTTATTTAATATTTATTTTTCTTTATTTAATATTCTCTTCATGTTGTTCTGAATGTGGATAGCTATGCTGTTCTTGTTTTGCATGATATTGATTCATTAAGGTCTGTTGCGTTCTACAAATGCCTGCAGGTACCTGCGCACATCTCCAAAGTTTTCTGTTGAGAGGTCCACTGGCTAAGCAGCATTGAAGTTATTGCTGTCTACCATATTCAGATTTAAGGCTTTTCTTTCTTTATACAGGAGGTACGTACTAGCAGTGATATTCACATCTCGGTGCAGCTCTATACACTATGAAAATCCAAGAGTATTTGTATCTGGACCGCAGGTTGAAGCTTTTGTTTGAGAATGCATCATTGTTAATTCCCCATCTGCAGGCTAGTCTCAGTGAAGCAGGTAAGAAATCATTCCTGGACAGCCTCAGACTTCCCACTGAGAAACTGCTACAAAGAAACCTTTTATTTTGTAGAGCTACCCTGTTCTAGTTTTAAAATACAAAAGTTAGCACATTGACATTTTCTCTTCTGCTTTCAGCTGAAACAAATTACTCCTGCTGCTACTGGCTGTTTCCGCAGCCACAAACTAATTTCTTTAATAAAAGTAAATGTGTATCAAAAATAGAGTTCAGTTGTTGCTGTCACTGACCTTGTGTAATACCTATGCACTAGGGAAAAAAAAAAAAGTGGCTTAGGAAAGAAGACGACTTTAAAAATACGAGATTGGGAAAAAGCAATGATTTCTTAAATTACCACTGGTCAGGCAGAAATGCTTAAGCGAAAAGTAAAATATTCAATGAAGTAATGAATAATGCCTTTAACCAGTTTGAATAAAACTGGTAAAAGAGCCTGGGTCTTCAGGATGTTGGCGTATTTAACAATATGATGTTCTGTTTAAACAGGCTGTTCTTATTAACCATCCACAGAAATGAATGTCAGAAAGAGAAGGAAGACAACGTGATATTCTATTTTGCTGAGCCTGAGTTTATCTTCATGCAACAGGAGTGCAGACAATTTTCACTGGGCTGGCTGATGTCCACCCTGCATCATCTTTACCATTAGAAGAACTTCTCACAGCCCATTCTCTTTGCAGCCCATGCTTTCCTTTGGCAGCCGCTTTGCAGTCCCACTCCAGCTGCAGCTCTAGACTTTTGCTTAACCCAAACCTGAATCCTAACCCTAAAAATAACCATAATCTGAGGATTATCCTTTAACATGGGCAACCAGCCATTACTCAGAAAAA
This sequence comes from Steatornis caripensis, assembly GCA_013398225.1. NCBI lineage: Eukaryota > Metazoa > Chordata > Aves > Caprimulgiformes > Steatornithidae > Steatornis > Steatornis caripensis. The sequence continues at coordinate 127,501 of VZSC01019431.1, forward strand.
AGGATTCTTACAACCCAGGTCTCCCCACAGCCCACACTTCCCTTGGGTGCCCCCTTCTAGCCCCACCACAGCTCTCCAGGTCACTCTTTCCTTCAACCCTAACTTTCTCTAAACCTAGCTTTTATGTAGACTGAGCCTGTAAAGAATCCCCCTGGTTATTGTCCAGAAGCAAAATGTCTCACGGCACAGTCTTCTCTGCAGCCTGCACTTTTCTTCAGTAACATCCCTTGTGACATGGATTTATTTACTTATTTATTTACATGTTGGAGGTGCAAGTGGTCATCACACATGCAAACCTCTGACTTTCTTCGTTTTCTTGATTTGTGAAGAAACATTTATATTCGGTATCTTTAATCAGGCTGATATGTTTGGTCAGGATTTCCAAGAGAGGCAGTCTGAAACTAAGTAACTGCTGAAGGTCTCTTTTTTGTGCAGCACACTAATTACTTGTGCGTATTCTTCTGAATATTTCTTCCAAAGGAATATTAGCCCCCGAAGTACAAAATCACATGTTCGTCTGTGGAAAAAACAATACCTACATTCAAAATAGACTCACGAGGAAAAAGAAGAAAGAAAGTGACCCTGAATAGGAAGAACAAGAGGGGCACAGCAAGATGGTCTGAGGTGCTAGAATTGGGCCCCCATGGATGGGAGTTACAAGGGGCACATGCCAGAACACAAAATCCTTCCAGTTATGCTCACGTAGCTGGGAGGTCCTGTGAGACTACAGGTAGGAATCATAGTAATCCTGCCATAGGTCATGTTGAATTTTCCAAAACAGAGCATCATATGTAACAATTTTGCATGCAGAATATGCCAATCTTCTGTTTCCCAGCACTTTTGTCAAGTGTCTCTGTTACGGCTTGGAGATAACAGCTGACTCCCCTGAGGGCTGTGACACTGATGTATCAAACGTGCAACTTCTTATGATCAAGCAGTTTCTTCCTACTCCTATTGTTTTTCCCCACCATGCTACTCTTGCTTTTCACAGAATCACAGGTTGGCAGGGGTTGGAAGGGCNTCCTGCTATTTTCCTTTATGTGCTCATCTGCAATCTATCAAATACCCACCATGTACTAAAATAGTTGACTCCTTTGCCACGCTCATCTATTCTGCTCAACAGAGTTCAGGCCTAGATTTTCAAAGGATTAGCGTCTGCTTTCCCCAAATTAATATGTGGCCTGCAAAAAGCTAAGTTTACTATAAGCTCGTTCCTGAATTTTCTTTCTTCTCAACATAAACAATGAGAAGTAGTCTGACACTATTCCTTTCATATAACTTCTTCATTAGTGAGATGCCCCATATACCACAAAAGTTATTTATTTATTTATTTATTTAAATAAATCCAGCAATGAGTAATGGGTGGTAAGTAAAGTGCTTCCAATGGGAAATGTTCTCTAGCCAACACTGAACTTTATGAAGAAGCTGCACTGAAGCAAGTGATTTTATTTCAGCAGCAAAGTTCATGAGATTTATTTATGTACGTGCCTTTAGAAATTTTAATGGGACCTAAACTTATAAATCTCTGCACTGCTAAAAGCACTTTTGTTTTCGTTGTCCGGAAGAAAAAAGCTATATTAATTTATTAAAACAGCAAGTTACAGTTTGACTTTTCTGCTATTTTAAGTGTTTACCACTAGGAAGATATTGTGCAATAACATATCTCTTGAATTTTTAATACAGCTCAGAGTTATTAAAATTCTAACTGCAAGTTGTTTAGTGGTACTTTCTAGAGGACAAGAAACCAGAAAGGAATAACACACCTGTGTTTTTTATATGTTTTACTCTGGCTACAGTATTAATAACACCTTCCATTTTGTGAGAGATAGGGGAGATGCTGCTGCCCTTGCCATGAAAGCCCTGGTGTGGCCAGAGGAGAACCCACAGGGGCTGTGACTTCCCCCACCAGCTTTGAGAAGCAGCTTCCAAAGTGGCTCTGGCCCTCTGTTATTTTAATATGGGTTTGGCCCTGCTTCTCCTCAAATCGGTGAGAATTTCTGACGTTTATTTAAATGGAATGAGGGCTTGTGAGGTCTTGGGTCAGTCCTGGGTCAACAAGGTAAAGTGATGTCCCTTTTTTGACAGAAGACATAACTCAAGCACTTTAAAGATCAAGCACCTGGAGTCAGAAATGCCAGAATTAAGGCTGTATGCACAGCTTCAATTCTTCTCCTTTATGTGTGTGCATCGCAATACGGCCTATATAACGACGTTCTGCTTTCTCCGGGAGACACTTGTTCTCTCAGATGTACAGGACAGACAGAGAATATGGCAGGAGAGCGTTTGGGATGAGTTGGTTTCTGCAGGATCCTCCTTACCTCACACGTGAAACTTGGTTGGCAGAGGATGTCATGAAATATGGGGAGAAGCGTGCCTGCGAGTCTTGGCTATGATCTTAATTGTGGCATTTCCAGACATCTGGTGTTTCATTGGTTATGTGAAGTAATGACAAACAAAACCAGCTTGATCTTGATGCTGTTGCCTGCACAATTTTTGAAAGAAAACTGCGCTTTCACACATTTAACTCTATGATGCTGATGTGGAATGACAACAGTGACTCCTGGATGCATTTACTAGATTGCTTGGGATGTTGAGCTCAAGCAGTCAGTAAAGTTGTTACCTTTTTTTTTTGGCATGACACCTTTAAAGAGAGATCCTACACTTTTCCAGAAGCAAAATATTTTGAAGGCTCAGGCCTGAACTTTCTGTTGTTCAAACAAAAAATCCAGAGGAGCCAATTCAATGCCTTTTTTAGCAGTAGTACATATAGGTATCAAGAGCTAGGCATACAGACAATTTCCTTTGGAAAGTGGTGTAGTTAAATAGACAAAAATTAAAGATATATTTCCTGTATTGGGGAATTGAATCTGAAGGACTCCACTCAGCTGCCACAGCATGGTCTCCTAGGTCAGGATATGCAGGTTTGCTTAACACTTTAACTAATTGTTAAATTACCATCATTGAAAGAGTTGAAACTTCAAAAATCCCAGAATCCTAGGCCAGTTGTTTGTTTGTTTGTTTGCTTGCTTTTCCCCCACCTCTGAGATCACAGTTATGTGATGTGAGCTGAAAGAGGAGAAGAATATGCAGGTATCCTGATAAAGAGAGTAAAAGCACAGTATTGATGAAATCTCTGCAAGCTTAAAAAGCAGATATGCAACAGGTTTAAGTGGTTGTATCAGACTTTTGTAATAGAATTCAGTATGTTTATAAAAATTAAAAAATGCTCTAGAGTCCATCATTGCACTTTTCTAAAAATTCCACTCCCGAATGTTAGAAACATTAGGTGATTTGAAGAAATGCTTGGTAGTATTTCTTTTTTTTTTTTTTTTTTTTTATAAAGGTTTGGTGATTGTGCAATTGTCAAGCTCTGCCTAGGAGCGCTGTTACTCTTGAGCACCAGGCAGCCTCAGCCTGCCTCTGTTACAGCTGCTTTCAGTGCTGAGGATGCCACTTGCACTGAGTTTGCTGGCTCGAGGGAGCTGGGTCAGCAGTGGCAGGGAGCTGCTGCCCNAGAATGACGGATGTTAGATTAATTGCCATCCTGAAGATGGTTGTAAAACTGTTGAAATTCTCAAGAAAGCCTGAGCTAAGAAAGACAAAGCATGGAAAATATTAACCTGAAAAAATAAAACTTAGAAAATTCATAGCTGACTAGACCCAGAGGTTGGAATGAGTGCTGGGCAACACTTCTCTGCCATTGGAAATGCCACAAAGCTCTGGCAGAACTAGCTCATAGTGTCTGAAGACCTGATGTAGGATATCTGCTGCCCTCTAACAGCAGTACACAGGAATCACATACTGTTTTTCACTGGTAAACTAGAAAACACAAGACCAGATCCTACTCTGAGCTGTACACCCTGCTGTCTCCTGCAACTCCATAAGTGTGTGCTGCTTCTGTTTCCCTATAGCTTTAGAAGACAAACTGCACGCTGCTTTTGACTATCAACCGTCACTGCTCTGATCTTAATCAGCCATCAGAAAAGTAAAGGAACTATCAGTATATGCGCAGCTTGGAATCTTCCCTCCAACACCACCACAGTTTAAAACCAAACCAAACCAAAGCAACCCTTCTAGGGAAGGAAAGGTCTTTTGCATTGATTCTTTTTATTCCCTCCCTCCGTAGCTCTGCCTCCTGCACACATGCAACGTCTAATTGCTACCGAGTTAATCCCAGCTGCAGTTGCATTTACCAAAAAACCCCCTCCCAAACTAAATTTCAAAGGCATGTTATCTTCCTGAACCTGTGGAAAAAATGTAAAGGCTAAGGTATTGATGTCCATGCTACAGAACTCAGGATAACTTCTCCCTAGGACCTTACGGCTGACGTATGAAAAGAATTACTGCCATTTCCGAGATGAGATTGTGAAGAGGTGGCTGCGTTAGCTACTCAACTTGCTTCCACTTTATGAGTGTAATGCTCTGATAGACTCTTGAAAGGATAACAGCATAAATACAAATGCAGCAAATAAAATATTCTTCCTGCAACCTACACAAGTACAGTTGGATAAAACGGAGGTTAGTGGTTTTTTATGATTTGAAATTGGGGTAGTAGGTACATCGAGACAGGATCATCTTGAAATGTTTAAAATGCCAATTTAGAAAGCCATTTATGTAAGTACTGTAATCGCACTTTCTTTCTGCACGACAAACACACGCTGTTCTGTGCAGACAGTTTGAAAGGGGGAAGAGAAACTCCTTCCCTGCCAACACAATTTCTTTTGGGAATTTATTTTTCATGCTGTGTAGATCTTCAAATCTGGAGAAGAGCTCTAGCTAAAATACTGAAGCTGAATAAGACTGTTGTCCAGTATTTTGGTTCCAGTTTTAGAAACTAAGCAGCTAATGCTAATGGGATTAACCGTTAGCCCACTGGCACACTTGGTGTTTGTGACACTGGTCAATCTAATGAGCCTGTGGCACTATGAAGTTAAATAAATTACACAGAGCTTAAAGCTAGCAGCTGGTCTGTCTCCCTTCTCTATCTAGAGGTTGGTTATTTCTCTCAGGAGGCACAAATCATGCAATTTTCATAGTTATAGCCGAGACCTGGACTCCCAACTGTGTCATCCAGCTCAGCAATACACAGCTGCTTGCTTTGTGCATGCAGTACATCATGTCAGAGGCATTTATGGATGTTCCCATTCCTTATGTCTTCTAACAACGAGCGACTGACTTTGGTCCCTCTACTTCTGTGGAGTACACATAGAACAGAAATAAGAAAAGTTAGTAAAATCCTGCTGAACTGAAAAGATGACAGCAGGATGTAAATTGGTCATATCTTAACAGACACTAATTCTCCATGATTATACAAACAACAGATTGGTTATCTACTGATGCTCTTAATTGGGGATTTAAAAGACAACTTACTATTTGCTTAGCATTTGAGAAAATACATTCACAGAACTTTAAGGACAACTTAATAAATGGCATTCTGATTTAAATATGTTTCATTACCTTAGTTAGGTGGGAAGATGATAGAGAAAACACTTCAATAGAATTGTTATGTCTAAAGCATTAATCCAATTTGCAAGTCCAATCACGCCAACCCTATCCGCAGCATTTGAAATAATAGGTAGTGCCAGTCCCATTTCTGCTCTGGTCATGATTAACCACTGCCATGGATTGAAGAGTCAAGATGACTAGCAAAACATTTTCCTTTCTAAAATACCCATGAGAGTCTCTTTGGGTACCGACTCTAGATTTGCAACCTTCTGTGCGTGTGTGGATAAGCCCCTTGCTACATGAATAATTTTTAGGAAGAAAGATTATTCTGAGGGTGATAAGTGAAATTCAGTTGTTTCCTGCTGATGGTGTGCTTCCTCCCCAGGAAAAAAAGGAAAGGGTTTAGAGATCAATGTGGAAACATAAAAGAGAAATTACAGACAACATTGTATATCTGCGTGCATCTCTAAGATATATTTCCTGTAGTTTAGTTATAACCTCTTCTCTTACTTTCTTTCATGCTTCTGAACGTGTGAAAGAATGGCAGTTCACAGGCTCCAGTTTTGCAGAAACTTTTCAGAATCTACCACTATCCCAATCTCAGCTGTAAAGGGCTGCATGGCTTACAGACAGCAAATTTCATGGTTCTCAAAAAATGAAGAGCACTGCTGAGACTCGGTGCTGAGCTCTTCTGTTCTTAAACTGTGGAAGAAAACCAAATGAAATGACTGGCTGTAAAGCTTACTCTGGCACAGATGAAGTTGAGATTTCTCTCTATGTATAGGAAAATATGTTGATATATTTATTTTAGAAAAATCTCAAAACCACACTATATAAATGTATTTGTTCAGGATCTGCTTTTTACTCGGTCTCAGCCTGCTTACATCTATGTAGAGAGGAATCTGTGATCACCCATATTTTCATTTACTGTTCAGCCCATGTCATCATCTAAGATACTGCAGAAAACAGCTAGATTCAGCTCTTACACATCTTTAACTAGAATCATCTTTTAAGCTGATGGCTGATAGACAGGGAATCCCATTTTTAGCAAGACCATAGAAAACTGCCTCAGGTGTGATAAAAGAATAATTATTTGCTTGCAGAGACCTAGGATAATTTCAGATTACTGTTATTGCTCTTCAGGAAAGATGAAAGCAGATGCAAAGAAATGAAGCGTCTTGCCTAAGCTGTGATAAATCAATTGCTATTAGAAACAGAACCTGCCCTATCTCTCAAAAGTCTTGGCTAGACACATACATTAAGAGTAAAGATGAGACAGACAGTATGTGAAATTAGGGACCTTGGAAACGTGTATAGACAGTGCAGATGCTTCTGCCCCACTTTTGCAGTATCCCAACACCCCTAGGAAATGATCCAGGCATGCCCTCCCCTGCCCTAGAGGGCTTCTCTAGAGAAGTACACAGCAATAAGCTAAAACACCGAAAGAAGACTAAAAGAACCCACTACTCGGAACAGGAAATTTTCCCTTGCTCCAGGGAGTTATGGTGATACCTGGAGCCTGCATGATGTGGATGAATGTGGCTTGACCTACAAGAGCCTCTGCTGACCCATGTCAAGCTGTCTTGCACCCCTGACTCTTGCCACATCACCATGGTTTGACAGCTCAGGCCTGCCTTCTGCTTGCCCTCCGGTGATGATTTCATTGCAAGCATTTGTGGGTGGCGATAACATAACAGCTCTAGCTGGCTGTTATGTTAGATGGCGTTTGTGTTAGGCTATTTATAAACTTTTACAAAAACACAGTGTTGTACGCACAAACTTTAGGGAAGGGTTTCCCCCGCTTCTTATGAATGCCAGGATAGAGACCGATGTTCTTTACTCTTCTGGTGATGATCACAGACAGGTGACCTATGATAGCGTGATTGTCTGTTTATTAATCACTCTTTATTATTCAGTACGTTTTACTTCTTTTTTTAAAAGGAAACAAATGGGGGAAAAATCCAACAAAAATCTTATGTAAACCAAATACCCAGTTACAGATCAGAAACACATTGAAGGGAAGTTTGAGAACAGGCTGTAGACTGAAAATTACTAATCCAAACAATTTCACAAATACTCGGAAATCAGGCCCGGTTTGCAAAGAATTTGCAAACTGAACAACTCAGTAAAAAGTTCACTGGGTAAGATATTTGCAGTGAATGCTTTGACTACTGGAATGTATCCAGTTAGATCCACTACGTAGGCTAAATTTCTCAGCCCTTCAGCCAGATTTGTCAGCCCTAAATCTCCCAGATGGCAGTCTGAACTCATCCTCTGAGATGGTAAATTTACTTTGCTGACATTCAGGGTTTTTCTCATTAAGGATCACGAAGACTAGGCATCCTTTCTTTAGATATTTCTCTCAGATCTGTGACATCAAAGTCTCACTGTAATGAATAAAGACATTGAAAAGATGAACTTCAAATACTGGAAATTAGTATTTTTTTGCTTGATCGATAGCGTGTTAGCAAAGTAGGAACGATACAGCATCTATGGATACATCAGCTGCATTCTTGACAATGCCAAAACCAAAAGAGAGGTCCCTAACTTTTCAGAGGCTCTCTAGAGAGTTCTAGCTTATGTGCTGAAAACCCAGGTATATAATATTCTACTGAGACTACCAATTATTTTTTAAAAGGTACTTCAGAGAGATTAATTATGTGAGAAATCCATCTTATTGGTCTCTGTCACTGAACAAGCCTATGAGATTTAACTGTCTTGCTTTATGTAAAACTCCAAGTAGTATCTGAAAGTTGTCCGAAGATATATTTGTGAACTAAGATCTCTTCAAAATCTATTGCTGACGTTTAAGAGCGGGAGAGAAATCAAACAAATGATTGACTGATACCCACTACAAGCAAAGCTGCATTGCTGAAAAGCAATCACTTTACTTACTTCTCTCTGCTTTTGTTTTCAATGTTCTGAACACCAGACAACTATGTTAAGTTTGTTCAGATTCACTCACAAGTTCATTGTAACAAAGAATTCTTGGCCTGTAAATTTTCCATTCTAATTATTCAACATTCGAATTCTCATTCATATTGATTTGTCATAACTAGACCAAAAATTCAGTGGGATACACATACGCTCTGTGACTGGGGGGATGTAACTGGTAGAATCACAGCTGTAGTACAGGATTTCTTTGGCAATGTTCTTCAATATTTGCATACTTCTTTTTCTAAGACTATTTCAGCCTGTGAAATTATTTGCTGAAATATTCATGAAAAGTGAACACAGATGGGAATAAGTACTATTGCAGTGAATTAACGACAAGACATTAATATGCTCAAAAATCTTGCATATTTTTTGCTTGGCCTTTGTATCTCTGGAAGAATAATGTGAGATATGGAGCCAAATAGCCAACGTGCTTTTTCGTGGAACGCTACAATCTGGATTGTGAACTTGGGTAACTCAGGCAATACAAGAGAATGAGATTTGGCCACGCTTAGTTAGCACAGAACGTCCGTATTGGAAGAAAAAATCTTTGCGGCCTATGCATGAATGCAGTAGTGACATTTGTAGGGTTACAAAAAAAATACGGTGAGTCCCCAGTCACTGCACAGTCACTCAAGGCCGCTGCAGGCTTGATGTCATGCAGGGTGGCTCAAGGAGTCATCAGAGGTAACAATTCCCCAGGACAGAAAACTCAACTGTTAAATTCCCTCGCTTTTCATATTCTTTATCTCCCATTAGAGGTGGCTGTGCAGCTATGTTTAAATTGGGACCGGCGAGAGGCAGAGGTGGAAGGTTCTGTGGCAGTACTTTGTGTTCACTTGTTTATATTACAATAGCATCCTTGAAGACCCCTAAATCTGTAGCTTAGCTGTGCTGGGTGATGTACAGCTATAGAGACAGCGCTTGCCCTGAAGAGCACCTGATTATTTATTTCTTCCACTTGGGCCACATACATCATTCCCTCCTTGCTTTCAAAACTCCCCTTCTGCTTGGACACCTTTTGTTCTCTAGTGCAAATCACGGCTGCTTTTTTTTTTTTTTTCCACACGGTCCTGCCTGCTCTTCAGCTGTATCTTGTCTTCATCAAAACTAATTTAGTTAATTCTCCGTTTTAAAACCAGGCCGTGGTACCTGGTCCACAGTTGCCTAGCAACAGCTACCCTCTGCATGCAGAGATAACAAGCAGGCAGGGATGCCAGTGTGTGACTCTGGCCCAGGAAGGTGAGAAAAAAGAGGATCAAGACAGATTGTCTCCCTCTAGGCTTTGATGCTGGATGTCGTACTGCTACACGCTGGCAGGTATGTCGGAGGGATAGGCATTGCTTTCATTCCCAGAACAGGCTTTTGAAATAAAAAAATACTGGCTCAGCACAGGACAGGAACCGATTGTCTACGACAGAGTATGTTTGTATGTTTTGGATGCAAATATACAGATCTAAAATATTGCATTATTAAGCATTAGGCATGGATTACAATTAATCAACTTCATACAACTTTATATAAGCCCAAAGTGTACCAAGGAGGGATGTGGGTAACTTTATTACACAGAGATTAGGGGACTAAGTGTTGCAATCTTCAACCAGAAGGCCTAACACTTCCAAGGTGGATATGTAGGATTTATGGTATAGAACCCTTCTGTCCCAAGACTGCCTTCCAAAAATGCAGAGGAAACTGTGGGAAGAAAACTTTGGGGGTTTTCACCATCCTCTATAGGTATGTGGGAATATAGCTTGGCTGTCAGTTAAAACAGTGTTTGAACCAGATCTTTAGGTGAAAATCAAGAAATGCAAAAGACAAGGCTTTGAGCGGGCAGCACCAATCACAAACATTCAACTATGAAGAAAGATCCGCATTATCTTAAAAATCTTATTACTTCAAAAATAAAAACTTGGAATATGAAATTAGGATTTGGATTAGAGTGTGGGTGAAAATATTCTTTTAATTGAAGGCCAGGATAGTAAACATGCCTCTCCAGAAAGATTTGTGAACAAAATCTCAAGAGTAGTCAACTCGAGACACTAGTCTCCATGCCTTCCACATTACCTCAAGTTGCACAGCATTAATTTGGAGCAAGGCACAGCCAGAATTTTGTTAAGCCTTACAGGCTGTTGTAGGTAAATTTCACCTGGAGCTGCCTACAGTGGCCTACCTAAGTATGCAGAGAGGAAAAAAGGTTGCTTAAATCCAGATTTAACCTAACACAGAACGGTCAGAAGGGATGTACTGTCTAGCACTCCCTATCTTCATATCATCCTATCCTGCCTTTGCTGTGAGTCAGAACATCTAGTCGAGGGACAAAATTTCTTTGGTATGTTGACTTCCCTCCAGAAGTTCAGGCTTAGAATACATTTTTCTGTTTGTAAGAAATGTAATTTATAGGAAGAGAGAAATACCACGTGCATATTTAGCCCTCCAAGGCATCTTTCTGTCCTCTGTTCTTCAAATATGACATTTGCCAAATTTTACAAACCATCTGTAACAACAGTAATGAATCTTCATGTTTCTAGTCCTGCCCCAGTTCCGCCTGGTGCCTGTGTGGGAGCTCTGAACTCACTGAAGAACTAAAGGCCTTATCCACTAGATGATGGACAGAAAGGCCTGTTGCAGATATCCCAAGACAGACGACAGGCAATTTTGCAACATACAGCTCTTTTATATCTCTACACTTTATAGATTTAATATATATCTAAATTCACAAATTTATATTAAAAATAAATATGCAAATTGATATTCAGAGGTGACAAGCCACCATAAGTTACATAGAAGCTTTGGGAATTGCAGATATTTGAAGTATGTGGGACAGACACCACTTACTTGGCATCTAAGGATGCAGTTCTAGCCTTAGCAGCGATTAGCTGACAGCAGTGAAAGCCTTGGTACCAGCATCAACGTTTGAGTTTCTCCATATTCTCTGCTGTTCTCTGTGTTTTACTGAACACTGATTAATTCTTGCTCTCTCCCCATAAGTGCTAACTGCATTACTTGGAAGCCACTTATGCAAGTATTTTATAAGGTGACTGTTGGTATCAAGTTGACATTATGGTATAGATGTGTCTGCTATAACTATTACTAAATTGCTGGTTTTATTTTCACTTATTATCAAAGACCAGAGGGAGGACTCCACATCTGATAGCATAACCACCTTAATTTATGCTAACTATCATGAATGAATGACAGGTAAAGATCATCTCTGATGATGAAGAAAGCAGAGTTTTACTTGCAGTACTCCACAGCTCTCTGGATTGTCACCGAGCAAATCACTTTATCTTTCACTACCTTCCTCAAGCGAAAATCCCTAACATTCATAATTGTGCTTTTTTGTAATTTGCAGTAAGGTCTCCGAATGACAGGACCTATGTAAATGCAAAGTAGTGCTGGTCCTGTAAATGTATTGTTAACTTTGGATATTAAGCATTTATCTGAATGGCTTCAAGAACTTTGATTAATATTTATGACATGTTTTCGAAAGGGTTTTTTTTTTAATAGCCTCTTATATAGTTATAATGAATATTTAAAAATTAGTAACTATTGAAGAATGTAATTCAGTAGCCAAAGTGATAACATGAGTTCGTCAGGGCTCAGCTCTGTCCTGAAACATTAATTTATTTGCTGCATTATTCATTGCCTTATTTTACGCATTAATTAGTAGCCTGGCAGTTTTGTAACTTGACTTCTTTGTGTACAGCAAACCAGGCAGGGATATGACTGTTTTACACTCTTCACTAGTCTCTAAATAAGGACATTTTCATAATGTGATGAAAGCATCAGTAAAGAATGACAAACCAGGTTGTTAATCTAATTTCTTGCATACTCTTTACTAATTCACGTGACATTACTAGTGACTTTTCATGTTGCACATCTAAAATGTCATTAAATATTTTTTCCCCCACAGGCTTTACACATTTAATTAGAGCATCTTCAAAGTCACTAGCCGTTCCTCCATACCAGTTGCCTTCAATCTTTCCCACACTGTGACCTTATTTTTGAAGAACCTCCTTCCCACTGGTACACAGCATGTAGTTTTACGGTCAGAACAACAGGATTCAACAGCTCTGTATCGAATAGGCATGGGGTTATTCATCTGCTTAAATTCAAGTCTAACCTGTGCATTGCCTGAGGAGCCACAGATTTTAAGCATAAAATGTCCCTGCTGTTGCTAAGGGCAAAACTGCTATTGGGTCCCGATTACTGCAACAAAACAGAACAGCAGAAGACATTAAAAAGTTGTCAGGGTAAGTTAAAGTCAGTTTCCTTGACAATCTGACAGAGCTTTTCTAGAGTTTATAGCCTGTAACATTCTGTGCCTTCAGAAAGTCTGAATGAATTCCAGTTTGAAATGAAAATTTCACTTAGTAAAAATGTGTTGTCTTAGAAGGTCTTTAAAAAAACCTAGACCACATGCCAAACTTTCAGAATGACTTGGACTACTTGCTTAATCATGTCTGAACTACTAAAGACACACACACACAGTTATCTACCGACTAAAACATGTGTGTCAAAACAAGCAACAGGGTTTTACATATTTAAAAAAAGGCCTGGTAAAGTAGGATCCATTAAAAAACCCTGTGAAGGCCTGTGGACAGGGCAATTTCTATTTCTTTGGGGCCCGGAAAACATCCCCTGGTGTTCTTCTCACACACGCTTCTTCTCTCCTTGCCCAAGGGGGGGATTTTTGAGGCTGTGGATCAGCTGTCAACACCATACTGATGTCACTCCACAGCAAATCTCACATGTCGTAATCACTGCTGCCACTAAGATGCCTCAGCGTCCAGAGACATTAGACCCAAACAAAAGCTTTCCATTTGCAAAACCAATTCAGATTGGAGCAAACCCTGCCCTCGCTACCCGTTGAAGGTGTTCCCTATTCATCAGAGTAGGTGTGTAGGGCCGTGCTGGTTCATCGTTAGGCCTGGATGATGAAATTGGATCACCAGCATCTCAGAGCGCCTTCCTTCAGACCCAGGCCAGCTGGGAAGCAGTTTTTGTCTTCCCAGCCAAGCACGCAGTCCCTGTCATCAACGCAACTCTCGCATGCCAGTTACTGCCGCTGACTGCATAACGAGTTGGTCCTGAAAAGACAACACAGGACTTGGCGGCTGTTCTTCCTCCTCGGTTTGCCAAGGCCGGGCGCTCTCAGCCGCTCCTTGGTGCTGGTGCCCGGGCTGTGAGCGCAGCCGGCCCCGAGGGCCGCAGGCACACGGCAGCTCGGGGACAACGCCCTCACGGCGGCGCCGTGCAGCTGCAGGCCCAAGGGCGAGGGAGAACACGAACACACGGGCCGCCGTTCCCCTCAGGAGCCGCGGCGGGGAGGTAGCGTCCGCCACCGCCGCTCCCGCCCCCTCACAGAGACTCCCGCCAACTCCCCGCTGGGCCACTGGGTTTTGCCCGCAAGCAGCCACGTAGCTGCCTGGCGGAGAAGGGCGATCCCGGCCCTGCCGTCCCGCGGCTGCAGCCGACTCCGCCCCATCCCCGCTACTCCCCCGGCCCGAGATGGACGGAGCCCCGCGGGCGCCTCAAGAGGGCTGCGCCCACGGCCTGCCACGACCGCCGCCAGCTGCCCATGGGGTGACGTGACAGCTCCCGCTTCTCCCCTGCCGCGCATGCGCCCGGCGCAGGGCCGAGCGGCGCCGGGCGTGAGGGAAGTCGGCGACGGTTTCCGGGTTGGGCGGCGGTGGCGGCGGTACCGGCACCATGTCGTGCGCCCTGGTTCCCTTCGGCCACTTCCAGGACCTGGAGGCGGCCCGCGACTTCCTGTGCCCGTACTGCCGCCAGGGCAGCGCCGCGGCCGGCAAGGAGAGCGGTGAGTCCGCCCCGCGGTGTGGGGGAGCTGGGGGCCTGGCCTGGCCCGGACCGGACCGGCCGGGCCTGACGTGTGAGGGGGGGGTGGCGGTGGCGGCGACGGTGGTGACGCTGTTCCCCGCGGCCCTCTCGGGGCTCCGTGCGGCGGGAGTCTCGACCCTCCCGCGGAGAGCAGCCCGGTGCCGGGGGCGCTTCTCTGCGGGCCCTTGCGCTGCTGCCCGGTGGCCGCAGCCGGGGCTGCTGGATGGCGAGGTCGGGGGTGCCGGCCGGGCTCCGGGCTCCCTCGGCCCTGCTCTCCGAACCGTCCCTGTCCGGTCAAGCGTGCCGGGGCATAGAGGGGGTAACCGCGGGTGGCTGAGGGCTCGGCATCGTTACGGTGGCGAGGGGCTGCAAAGGGTGGCCGTACTGCCCCAGGTGCCACATCTTCACAAGGTCTGTTTTTCCAGGTGTCTGGAAGTTTCAGGTGTTCAGGTGTTCTCAGGTGTCGGTCCTTATCCTGTGGTACGTAGGTGAAGCTCTTTGGCCACAGACCCTGTGGGCCACACCACAAGCTTTGAGATTAAAGTTTGTAATTTTCTTGCTTGTCTGAGGGTGGTCTAGTAAAGTTCAATGTCGTGCATGAAGGGCTGTCTAATAATGCAAAACGTGCTTAAAGTGTGCTAAAGATTTAGTTTGGTAACTCAAATTAAAAGACAATAAATCTTACAGCAGTTACGGTCAAAAGTTGCGGACCAGATTTCTGTTCTGTGAGGCAATGCGTAGAGCAAGCTGAGCTGTCTGGAACAGAAGCTGTATTCTCAATAGAGAAGAAGGACTAACAGATTCATGCAGGGAAATGAAATACTGGGCTGCTGTGTTGTTAGTGCTGTGCTGCATTAACTGTATTTGACTGGTGTTTTGGCTTTCTGGCAAAAACATGGAAAGAAAGTGTTGGAAGAGGTTAATGAGGATGTTTGTAAAGTCATCTCAACTGTAAACAGAGCTATGGCAGAAAGCAGCAAGGTGCTTATTTAAAAAGCTTGAAAGGTCTGGGGGAGAATTAAGAGAGGGGAGATCATAGGATAGTTTGTGTTGGAAGGGACCTTTAAAGTCCCTCAGCCCAACCCTTCTGCTGTGGGCAGGGACATCTTTTACTAGATCAGGTTGCTCAAAGCCTGCTTGGACGTGCCCTTGAACACTTGCAGTGATGGGACATCCATAACTTCTCTGGGTCACTTGTGCAGTGTCTCACCACGTTCAAGGTAAAAAAATGTTTTTCTTATATCCAACCTAAATCTACCCTCCTTTAGTTTAAAACTGTTGGCCCTTGTCCTGTTACTAAAGGTCCTTTAAAAAGATGATACAACAATTGTGAAAAAGATTTTTAAAGTACACGATATGTTCAGCTGGTTAACTTTACCACTAGAACTTCTGTATGTGTGTTGTATTTTATTATTGCTTTCTTTTTATGTTCAAGCTTAAATTTAAATTTACTTATTTAAATGCATTTAGAAGAAAGTAATTCAGAAAGGATTTTATACAGCCCATCTTCATTGTCCAAAACTTTTGGTAGAAAACAATGATTTGCTGCTCCTTGTGCTTGTTTGACTCTGGTAATGCTCTGAAAAATGCATACAGATTCCATATGGCTTTTATTTTGATATCATCAGTATCTAAAGGAGGGATTCTGGAGCCATTAGGGTCCTGTTAATGCCTTTTGAATACTGAAGATAAAGGCAAAAGATTGTAATGTGTTTGTATTTCTAAAAGTATGTGCTGAAAGAAATTAAAATATTTATCTTGTATTTGGTCGTATGTGTGAGAGAATTTGGTGTAAAATAACATTTGGATACTTCTGTTGGAGTGGATTTATCAAATAGCAACTGTAAAGAGAGAAAACATTTGGTATGTTGTAGAACCACAAAAATGATAGAAGCAAAGAAGATACATGTTCTAAAATGTGCCGTTCTTCCATTTTAATGAGTTGGCTGTATTCTGGACTATTTTTATGTTTGCTCATTCAGTCATCAAGGCAGAGTGTCAGAATTGAGTATTTTTCAAAATATTGCTTATTTGAACTTTTTGAAATCTTTTGGATTTGTGCCTGTAATTTTTTTGATACAACAGCTGTTTTCGTGGTTCGGGATAAATAAGCATGAACGTAAGCAAGTAAAAGTTCCCAAAGTGACTTTTACATAAGACTATAAACTAGTCATTTTGAAGCAGAAATCCTTAGTGCATTCATCTTTAACAGGGAGAAACACTGTTACGAAATAAAGATTTTTTTTTTGTTTTAAACTACAGAACCAGCACCTTTTATTTACTATTTTTTCTTGTATGTTTCTTCTTTTAAAAGTTATACTGCATTTGTGTGAAAACTCTTTCACTAGTATTTACGTTTTGTAGTTAAATGAAAAATGTGTTTGATACCTTAGGAAAGTAAATGTTCATATTAAATACTTCTATTGAAGAGTACTTCAGTTAACAAATTGATTTTTCTTTTTTTTTGAGTCATAACTGAATGTTTTAGGTGCTTAGTAGGTTTTTGAAAAGCCCCTGTGATATTTTGGATAACAAATATTTTTGAAAAGTTGCCTCCAGGATATTCAATGTTTGTGTTTTGGTGTCTTTGTTAGAAGCTATAGGTATTATCTTTTTTGGTTTCTTAGCTATAGATGAGAGAAGTTTTTTCTACTGTTTTATCTTTGGTCATTTTTTCATTCTAACAAAAATATTTTCTGGGAGTCTGTTGGCCTCACTACAATCTAGGGTGGCTAATGTAAGAGCATTTTTGTAGATACATTTTAAACAAAAAGAATTTGCTTACTTATGAAAATGCAGGAGGTATACATTTCTAAATCACTATGTGATACTGTGACTTCAATAGAAGTTAGAAGCTAGATGCCTTTAGTATGAATAAAAAAGCTGTACCTTCTCACCTAGTCATGTTTGACATAGCGACATATTTAATTTAATTATAATAAGTTAATCTAGGTTGTAAATTTCAAATTTAATTTGTAGAGGCTTACTGAAGTGCTACGTATGTTAAAAATATATAACTAAGTGACAAAAAATCTGCATTTTTATTCTAAGGGAACTTGATTTTTTTTTTTCCTTCCTTTGTACAGGTAAACATTTAAACACAGTCAACAGTAGAAAAAGATGATAGAAAGTGCCCCATCAACTACAGATTCACTTAATCTTTTTCTGTAGCCCAACAGTTTGTCTAGTTTGTGCAGAGGATATACTTCTCTGGTAAACTGGGGAGGAAAAAAAAGGCATCATCCTCCTTTGAATCTTATGTAAAGTCAATTCTGCAGGTGCCTGTTTCCTCTCAGTTTAGGAAACACTGGAAGGAAGGGCTCATGTCATTCTCCTTGCTTGCGCTATGCAGTCTTATATTAAGATTGCTAATAACACAATGCTGAAATAACTTAAGAAGTGTTCACAGGCTATTGAGGTGACCATTGATCTGTAGTGACACAAATATATAGCTACTTTTTAATTGTACGTATTAGAATAAAAGGTGTTGAGGTAGATCTTCCCTCACATGGCCTAAATAAATAAAAATGGTATCATTGAGTAAACTGGTTAAAGATGCTTTGTATGGGATTCCCATTCCTTTATTCTCTTAAAAATAAATTGGTCGAATGCTTTTTTTGTATTTTAATGAACAGGATTAATAGAGCATGAGAATTTAAGATTCTTGGGAAAAGTTAATGCTAATAATGAGGCACAAATCCTCTGTGAAGCTTGAGCCTAGTGGTATCTAAGTGGCTTTGAAAACTGCTGTTTCAAATGTGCAAATACTGGGAATAGAAAGTATTTGCATTACATTTAGTTTGACAGCTTGCTATGTTGAAGGTGTTTTGGGATGTGTGCTGGCTAGATCAGGAAACAGCTGTAACAGTTAACTCCATTATACAACTGTCTATAATAAGGCATGAAGGAAAAAAACCAAGCTTATTTGCAAAATGTGATAAAGCTTCACAGGCATAACAGAATTGTGGCATTAGAAGTTAAGGGGTATTCAACTGAAAAGAGCAGAAATCCAAGCAATAGACACACATAACATTTTCTATAATCTTTATAATTTGAGAAATTTAACTACACTTTAAATAAAGTGATGTGTCTCTTCTTCCAGTGGGCTCTGACCTTGAACTGTGTGTTTTAAACTTTTGATAGGCTTGATGACATCAATTCAGTGACATAGCCAGGTAGGACTGCTGATGGCTAAACTTTGGGGGCATTAAGATGAAATAAAAAAAAGTACTACCTTCCTCATGTGCAGGTATTTTTAATTCCTAAATTTGTTTATCTCCCATTACGTAAATTAATTTAATAAGAAAAAACCCCAAACAAACCCAGACTTGTCCTTGGGAGTTCCCAAGCAATGATACCTGCATCTGTGATAGAGAGCTCGCTGCTTCAGAGTGATGTGTCGCCCAGCGCGCAATTTTGAGATGCTACTGCTTATCCAGGGGGAAGAAAAAAATCAATCCACTGATTTAGGAGTTGCTCAGAGGTATGAGGTGTCACTTTACTACTGCTTTTTAAAGCAGGAGTGATGGCTTAAGCCTGGAGAAGGAACTCTTCTCCAAAATCCAGCCCTGTTACGTTGAGAGCATCCTAAACAGTGCTCTTCAGCCCAGTTCCTCTGAACAACATCTTTGGAGTTGTGCTTTGCTTTATCTGGATCAACTAATTTCATTCAGAGATACAGAAGGCCAGGCTTTTTATTTCAGAGTTGCAAACAAGGTTACAAAGGAAAGAAAAAAACATTACAAAATCAAATTCTAGATTGCATTTAACAGTAGGGTTGTTAACTGTTTCTGTATCCCTCTTACTGTGTATTCCTATTGAAGAGTCCTCTGATGAGCTCTTTTGTATTGCCTCTTTAGTGAGATCCTCCCTCTCCAGATTACATGTAAGATTCCTTTCTTTCAATTTTTATGTAAAATATGTAAAATATCATAAATACACACTCTACCTGCACTGTGTTACATCTGTAATTGTTAATACATTCTGAGATACGGGGAAGACTAAATGGCAACACACATGACAGAATGGTGTCAGAGTACTTTGTCCAAATTATCTTTGTGCCTGAGTTTTTTGCTGCTTTAGCACCTCCTTTATGGGACAGACTTCCTTCTTTCTTGCTGTAAATTGAGCTGTCACTTGTGCCTGAAAGAAAGCTGAAATACCATGTTTTGTATGTAATGTTTCATTTGTTTCCTGTGCTACATAGTATCACAAAGCTTCCCCTTCCCCCAGCCTCATGGTACCTCAAACTTTGTTTTTGAAGTTGTTACAACTGTAAGTCATGGAAACTCGCAGCAATACTTCCAGGAATTGGTGTAGTACCTGGGTTATTTTTAACTTAATTGTCTTTTATTCTGTTGAAAGCGATTGTGGCCATCTAAAGGAAGAGAACTTGTTCGTTTTTAGACTAGCGGGCTAACTTAGCTCAAGTGTCATCTTCTTCCCCTTCCCCCCCCCCCCCCC
>VZSC01019431.1:147333-166469 GCA_013398225.1 Steatornis caripensis
CCCCCCCCTTACGGATGTCTGAAGGGATAAGAGAAAACAAATGTAATGTTAGTCTCAAAAGGGTCTTCCTAGTAATGGTGGCAAAACAACCCAATATATTTGTCAGTCTCCATGTTGGAGTAGCTTTGGAAATAAATGGCCTATGATTACTGAATACCAAGATTCTAAACTATTTCTAAAATTCCTTGGCATCACAAGAAAAGAAACTGCTGCTATTTCTTCACTAATTATGCAACCCAATGGTATCAGAATTGCAGTAAATTTACACAGAAAAAAATCTGAACCTTTCACTTAATAGGCAATAATTTCTTACACTATTACTTAATTTTAGAAATTCTTAAAGCATGGATGGGAAACAAACTGGAAGATCATAAACCCAACAAACCAATTAAGTGTTGTGGTTTAACCCCACTAGGCAGCTAATATCATGCAGCCATTCACTCGCTTCGCCTTACAGTGGGATGGGGAAGAGAATTGGAAAGGTAAAAATGAGAAAACTTGTGGATTGAGATTAAGACAGTTTAGTAGGTAAAGCAAAAGTTTCGTGTACATTCAAAGCAAAATAATGAATTCATTCACTGCTTTCAATCAGCAGGCGGGTGTTCAGCTGTCTCCAGGAAAGCAGGGCTCCATCACGCATAACAGCTACTTGGGAAAACAAATGCTACAACTTTGAATGTCACCCCTCCCTCCTTCTCTCCCCCAGCTTTTATTGCTGGGCATGACATCACACGCTGTGGGATAGCCCTTTGGTCAGCTGGGGTCAGCTGTTCTGGTGGTGTCCCCTGCCAGCTTCTTGCACATCACCAGTGCGCTTGCTGCAGGGCAGTGTAAGAAACAGAAAAGGCCTTGATGCTGTGTAAGCGCTGCTCAGCAATACATAAACATTGGTGTGTTTGTGTCATCGAAAATCCAGAACATAGCACCATACCAGCTATGAAGAAATTTAACTCTTATCCCAGCCAAAACTAGTACATTAAGATATTAAATAAATTGATGCATGATTTGGTTTTATTTATCATTTTTATGTGTACAAAGAGTGTACATATTAGTTTTTTGGCTGATGCAGCTTGATATTTTACGGCCAATAATCCAAAACCTATTGAGGACAGATTATTGGTTTGTGCATAAGTTGACATTTTTCCTATCTATTAAAAAAACACCCCCAACCTATGAACATAAACTTGTTTGTTTTAAAGCTATGTATCAATTTAGGTAAGGGTAGTTTGACCTTTGGGGGTCTAGTTTTCAGCACATGCTCTCCCACTTGGGCAAACGTCGAGTCTTCTGGGCAAGTGTATGCCACGCATGTCCTCTGGTACCTGCTGCATAGAGCTGGAACATAATGGTGAGGGCAGAAGGGAGAGGCTTCTGCTGCCTGCCCCAGGTTATCATGCTGCTCTGGAAGGGAGGTCACTGGCAGTTTTCTGTGCTCAGAGAGATATTTTGAGATTTGGGGAGAAAGTCTTAGACTGAGTAAAAACATCTTTTGTACTGAATTTGACCTGTTAAATGCCAATTAGACCTCATTGGTCTAGAACTGTTGCTAAAGTCTCTCTTCTTTTCTTGTTTTTTAAACAAAACATGCTTATCAGTAGAAATTATTCTTTTGGGTCTCAAGTTTATGATAAATATGCTTGAAATTAATTTTCTTATACATTAACACAAATGCTGCAAACATGCAGCATTTAAAGCATCTCCAAAGTTTCAAATGTGCTGATGATGGAGCTTTAGTGCTATGTACTTCAAATTAGAGAGTGAAGTGGTTCTAGTAGACCCAGTAGATGAACTTTTATTTTTGCAGTCTCTTCAGTAAAGCAAAATCTGACATATTGCTGCTGCTTTATCAAAACAGGGAGAATTATTTACCAGACATCTACTACTAGTCAGAGATGGAGTTGAATAGAAATGTAGATTTGCACAGCAAAGCTTGATTTTTCCCAATGAGGGACTGGAAAAATTTACTATGTTGCAGTCGAGAGCTATTTGGGGCTTGCTTATGTATTGTTACTGGATGTCTTTCATTCCACACTTGCTAGTTCTAATCTGTAATGTGGGGCATTTCTTCAAAATCTTCATTGCAAACAGAACTTAGATCCCTTGTCATCTCTCACTTGACTATGACTGTCAGGTTGTGGTGTATGGGAAAGTCTCTGCAAGCCGACAGCTTCCATGGGATATATTTGTAATTCATCGGCACAGGTGAATAACAGTGTGCTTTGCGTTAAAATATGGCAGGTATATCCCTCTGCTGCTTCTCTGCCGGTTGTTTCAGAGATTAGATGCCCATTGTTTAATAACCTGATTCACTAGCCATTGCATAGGTGAAGTGTCTGAATGAAATGGATAAGGAAACAATTTTATTTTGAATTTCTTTTTTTAAAAAGAATTCATGTATGGAAAGAAGGAAAGAATGTGTGCAGGTCTTGAAAAATACACGATTAGTGCATGCAGGGTCAATCTATACAATGTGGAGGCTGGACATGAAGGAGCAAGCTTATCTACCCTTGTAAGCTGGAGGAGATGCTGGCTTTGCAGAGCAGATCACAGTTCTGAAAGATCTCTGCAGCTTCATCGGTGGGATGGTGCCTCACCATTACCTGATTTTTCCATCTTTTTTTGATTGATCTAGCTTCATTTGAGGAAGATGACAACAACCATGAAAATGTAGCTGTTCACAAAGAGGCAGCAAGTTAAAGTTTTATGTTGGATGTTCAGTCTCACAATTGAAGTGGCTGAGGTTTCTTGGAAAGGTTGGCCTGCTCTGTGCTGTAGGGGAAGGCATTGGCCTCAACTGTGTTTCTTGGGTATGGTTATGTTTCTTTCTGGACTGTGGCACACTGACAAATTTCTTTTCCCCTTGAATATTATAGGAAGGAGATTTTGTTGCCTTTTGAGATAATAAAATGCAAACAGAAGTAGAATTTTGTTAGCTATCTTAAACTAAACATTGAAGTTAGTTACTGTTTTCTTCTTGTGGCTTATATTCAACAGTATTTGCCATAATTCTCCTGTATGTATTTGTACATGGGAAAATTCTCAACCTCAAGTACAAGATGAGACTGTGACCTTGGAAGCTTCTTTCTTACACAGTTGTGCCTGAAGTAACTGTGCAGTCAGTTATATATGGATGGTGATGCGGTAAAACTGGCTGACTTGCCCATTTTGTAAATGGTACAGACCTCTCAATTCTAACAGGTTATTCGTGGAGTGGGCATTTTCTCTTCTGCAGTCTTGTGAAATACCTTCTCAACAGCATTGGTGGAAAGTTTCTTTCTTAAGCTAAAATATTTTTTTAAAGCTTTTTGTCTTCATTAGCCATACAAACATTTGAAAATCTGCCTAAACAGACAAAATACAGATTTCTGTTTTGTTGTACTGGATTCTGCCTTTCTTTGTTTTGTGGTAAAGGAAACCGAGTTTTTAGACCAAATAAAATTGGAGCGTTCTTGATACAAACCTTCTTGTCCATACTCAAACGACCATCCAAAATGGCAAAATCTTGCTTGCTTAAAACTAAATTCAAACTAATTTGAGATGTGGCTTTTAAACAACTTCTTAAGGTCAAAGTAGCCATGACATCAGTTAATAAAAAACTTGAAAGAAACCCTTGGAAAAGTCTTGAAGTCTTTTGTATTGATATTACTGCTTCGGCTTTCGTGCTAGTGCTTCTAGATGGAACTCAGTGCTTGGCTTTTCTACTGAACTGCAGTAATGCTTGTTGACCTATTGAGGGCCCCAATGATGGTGATGTTTGAGAGTTGCACATCTACTAAATGCCTGTGCGTAATTACCCTTTGCATAAGATTTAAAATTCACATCAAATTCTGTATTTTTTGATGACTCTCAGATTTTTTTATATAAAGACTAATACTTTCACTCTTATAAGACAGCTGAGAACTAGGCCTGTCTCTATGAATCTCTGTTTTCTCAGGTGTTTGAGGTATTTTGTAAGCTTGTGCTTTCTCTGAGGTTTCTGAATGACATAATTTAAACTGATTGGTGTCATGTTACTTTTCCTCTGTGCTGCCCTGCAAAGATGTGAATAGTGAAGGTCCTTGTGTTCGTTTTCCCCTCAGAGGTCACAGCTTCAGCTTTTGCTTTTCTGCTTTTGGAGTGGTGGTGGAATCAGCATTGTCCCGGGCTCATTTGCCACAGATAAATTTCCATGTACTGTCATTCTCTGTTAAAATGAACTTAGGTTGCTGCCGGCTGATCCCGCAATTAAGTTAAAACCAAAATCCACTGTTATGGAAAGGGAGATACTTTGCTTATGTATAGAAATACTGTTTCTCATAAAATTGTGCATATATGGTTCTTGTGGTGTGTTACAGGTGGTCTTATGCCAGTTAGCGAAACATCGGGGGGCATATACAGAGAGTCCTGAAGGGTTGGAGAGAGTCTGCTGTCCCTTTACTTTCCCTCTGTAGCCGCCTAATATATACAAGATGGGGCTTTTGTTGTCTTTGGAGTAGTAGTAATTAGAGAAATCAAGCTAAAACTTGAATTTTGCAGCGAGGTCTTAGGTCTCTGTACTGTGGAGAAAGTTTTTGTCAAGTGGATGCATAGGGTTTCTCCCCTCTTATATCCTCACTCTTTGCTTCAGCTTGCTGTATAAAACTAGAAATATGTCTTGGCTTTCCTGAAATGGCTGTGAGAAACTGAGAAAAGACAAATTTGATTGAATAATTTGTTCTAGTAAAGTGCAGAGAGGCCCTGTTGAAGAATCAATGATGTGTTGTCCCAGGCGCTGTGAGATGTTACTTACCCCAAGTTGTACCTAGATGCAGTCTGTCAGAATTAATTTGACACAGGTGTTGTTACGCCAGTTTCTGATTTGTTCTTAGGTTACATCTTCTGTTACTACTTTTTCCATAGCGTCAAAAATTTAAGTAAATACAGAGAAATAAGACAGCTATTTCTACCACTTCATGGCTCTTTCTGTAGAACTCGTTTAGTATCTGCCGTAAATGAAGTTATGATGTGTTGGCAGGGAAAGGAGAACAACCACCAGCGATCATTTTTGATTATGTTTTATGTTGCCTATGCTGTATTCATGTGACAAATCTTTGTTTGCTTAAAGCAGGCAAGTCAACAAGCTGGGAAGATGGTGGCTGGGGAGCCTGGGATGAAGCAGAATTACAAGAACCTGTAAGTTCATATATGTGAACTTTCATTGCTAACCTGTATATTCTAAAAGACTTTTGCACTTGTTTGTGTGTGTGGTGTGGTTTTTTTTCCTCCTGTATAGTTATCATCTGGGCAAGAAGGATCTTGACCAGTGTTTTCAATGTGACTTTTTGGTTGTCCCTTACGCCTGTAATTATTTCTAAATATAGCTTGGATGTTACCTGTTGTGATAATTACTCATATTCTTAGATTCTGCAGTTTTTTTCTCACTAGAGTATATACACATCTTTCTGTGCTACTGCAGCTGGGCTATCTTTTTTGTCCTATAGCTAGCCAGAGACAGTAGGGCACGGCTGTGGAGTTATAATAATCTGCCACGAATTTGTATAAATCAAAGACTCCTAAATCACGAGCCACTGACACAAGCATCTTTCTAATGATCACGTAGTACTCCTTTTATGTTGTGATGTGCAGATGATGTTACAGGAGGAATCAAATTACATATGTGAGATGGGCCAGCACAATTGCTCTTTAAAGATGGAAAAACATTCCTCTGTCCAACTGGTTCAACTAAGAATAACAGGACTAGTCTATAATTGTTGGTAAGGCTGAGGCTTCAGATGCCTCATGTAAAATGTTAGGGAAGCTGTCCATAGAAATCCTCTGCACCTGAATGAGTCAGCTGAACAGAATTGCTTGGTTACTTCCCTGTTAGAAAGACGTAAGGGGTTAGGCAGAGGATTCCAGACCTTACCTTGCTAACTGAACCCTCTTATCTGCTGTCTTTGTCTCAGTATGCAGGAAGTATGCCCAAGGAGTTGGGCAGTGTCCTTGTAACTGCTTATTTCAGCAGGGAAACAGATTTTTCAGCTGAGGTGAGAAAAAAATTGAAATGAGCATGGTGTCTTCCAGGGATGAATCACTGATGCTGATGTCAGGGAATAACAAGAGTATAAAAACTTTTAAATAGGATGAGTATTCAGCTTCCCTATAATTGCCATGAAATGAGCATGTTTCTCAGGCCATGTCTTTGTGAGATGTGCTGTAAAGTTTGTAACTTCCTTAATGAGGAGAACAAATGCTTTGTTTAGTACTTACGTTGTAATTTGATAGAACCAGCAGGTGTTCCTAAATTGAAATTGTCTTCTTTTTCACTCTTTAAAATATCAAACTCTTCTGCCAGGTAGTTTACACCTTTCCAGCTAAAGACCTGCTTCTCCTCTGCTTTCTTGTTTTCCTCCAAAGTTGTTAGTGGTTCCAGGTCAAACTCTTCAGAAAGAAAGAACTGTCATCCACAGCAAACAGGTTGTTCTGTGTAGAAGCATATGAATACGTGAGTCTGTATGTCTGAGCACACACCAGAATAAGTGCATCAGTCTAGCACAGAGTTGAGAATTATTAGTATAGTATAACAATGAATTATCTTTTAAAAACTTCTGACTGTTGGTTGATTTGCCTTATAGTTGGTGTATATGCATCTTTTCTTGGAATTACTCAAGTCGTCTGAACAAATATCTCTATTTCGTGGAACATAGCAACTTTTGAGAAGGCATTGAAAATTAAAAAAAAACTTTAAAAAGTTTTCTTCTATGAAGTGTCTTTATGGAACTCATCAGCTATTTTGTAGGGATGGTGATGTTGAAATCCTGTCTTAGATGCTGATTTTAATCATTCTGTCTTTCATCTTTTAAAGTAATTTCTTTTGACAAGTTCAGTCCTTTTGCTGTTTTAACTCTTATCTTATTTTTGTTGCTAACATGAGATGGCCATATTTTATGTCTTTAGATTTCAAGTTCTTTGTTTTTGCATGCAGATAACTTCATTTAAATTCTCTGAGATACAATTTTAATTCCTTTTAATCCTTAGGCAAGCCATTTCGTTTCTTTTTCCTCAGTTTGAAAATCATTGCATTAAAAATTACTAACAGGATTTTCTTTGAGTTTTGGTTATATGTTTTTACATGATACGTGTATCTCTGTTACAAGGAGTTAAAGTTGTCATGAGTATCCCAGTCGACTTCATCACTTCCTTATAAAGTTTTGAAAAATGTCAGTAATTAGGGAAAATGTATTGCTATAGAACTTGGTATCCATCATTAGACAAAAATGACATAAAACCAGGATGTCATCTCACACAAAGCAGGTGATAGTGTGGACAAAGATAAGTAGCTGAATATTTGTACTGTGCTAACGTAGACTTTATGATGGACATACAGGGTATTGTTGTGTGCCCAAAGTGACTGTTTTTATGGTATGACCTTATGAAAGGAAATAAATATAACTAATAGCTGATTATGAGTATGATATGTTAATTCTTTCTAAGGTTTTTTTTTCTGCCTGGAGTAGATGTGTGCATTTTTCAAGTACATGCAACGTTATTTCAACAAAATAAATTGTGCAGGTCAGAAAATTATCACAGTGAAGTTGTTGGGCTTTTTGTTTTTGTATAGCTACTTTGAGATACTAGAGCATGGCGTAGTATTTTGGAGGGCTGGGAAAAGGTAGGATTGGATAGGTGGCTATGGGAATGGAGACTGTGGACAGGGGAAAGTGATTTTATTGCTGTGTTCAAGGTAAGAGGATGGAGCTAAGAAAGCAGGAGTAGTATCTCTGAGAGACCTTGTAGCAGTCTACTCAAAACCTGTTACCTACTTTCTGCCTTTGAACTGTGATTAGTGTGAATGCCAGCTTAATTACTTTCTTCATAGGTGCATATATTTACTTAATGCTGGTTAGTGTATAAGCTTGGATAAATTGTTTATTTTGAGTATGGATTATAATGAGAATAACTAAAGAGATTCTTTCCAGTCTCTAATCATTAATAGTAATACTTTAATTCTCATTCTTTTAATATGTCTTTGGTGAACGGAGAAGATTTTGAAGAGTAGAGTTAGTGATGAGTACTACTTTGTTTTATGTATTGTAAATGCCCAGATAGAATTAGTGCGGAGTTGATGCATTTTCAATGGCTTTTCATGCAAGTTGGAGCTCTAGTAACTTCATAGGTAATAGTCCATTCGGCACTGGCGTTGAGTGCAAGCCAAAATGTTGTCATGAATCTTACAAGTGCTGGCTGTGTTTAGCAGTTGTTGCATACGTTGATTAAAGCTTTACCTGTAGGAAGAAGAGGAATCTACTTCCATAAACCAGAGAAACTACTGGCTTCAGGACTGTGTGTTGTCCTTGTCACCAACAAATGACCTGATGGTAATAGCTAATGAACAGAAAGCAGTTTTTTTAGTGCGTAAGTATACGTTCTACTAAGTATGTATACTAGTATATTTAATGGTAATCAGGACAAGATTGTGTCATCGTCATTGTCCCCCACCCCACCTCACCCCACCTGCTTTACCCCCAGGTCGTACCTCCAAGAATTTGAGTGTTTTATAGTACACATCCTGCCTTTTCTAGGTATTGCTTGTTTTGTCTTTACTTCTCACCTATATTTTGATATGAGAAAACTATTTTATCATGAATAATTACATTTAATATATACTATAACTACCTAGTTGTTCGAGATGTTCGAAGATATTGACATTAATTGTGCTCAATAAATGAAACAAAACTTTTGTATTAATTTTAGCCATTAAGAAGTATTTGGCCTATTTGTCTTTTCCCTTGAAAAAAGAGAGCTAACTGAGCCAGTGTCACTAGGAGGAGGGAGTATTGAGGTGGATTGTTTTTTAAGATTTCCACCTTTTATAAAAAATTATGCTCCATCTTGAAGAGTGGGTGGCTTTATCTTTTACTCTAAAGCAGGGCTCTCGAACTCTTTTAAAGGTACTGTTAGTAATATATGAACACTGAACAGCCAACTGATGTTTACATTTGTGCTGTTGCCTAGGGTGCTATTGCGATTAACAGCTGCAGTTGCTGGCACATGAGCATGATGGAGGGAAACCTCCTGATGTGGGGAATATTATACAATTTTAAAACAAAAACACGCTGTTGAAGCTCGGAGTTGCCTAATTAGGCAGATTGCATTGAGTTGTCATGCTGCATGTGTCATTCCCTGCAAAGCTGCGTCTTCCAAAACTGATGTAGGTTAGTCACTGATTTTTCACAGAAAATGAAGAGGTAGCAGTATTCCTCAGAAAGTTCCTATTGATCAAGAATAAGGAGATGATTTAGCTCACTTGCTGGAGAAATGCTTCTGCCAAACTGCATGGTGGCGACTTACCACGCAATGGCAGAAGTGTGTCTCGGGTTTTACATGCCAGATAAATGGCACACAACACGAATTTTTTTTTTGAGTTGTCCATTGGCACCTGGGAGATCATTCACCTATCAAATGTCATCTGTAATAGCACCCTGTGAATAACGAAGTGTAGTGTTCTCTAACCTTGATTATGATGGGATGATTAAAAATCGTCAGATTTAATGTAGGATTCCCGTGTCTGTCTTGGGGGTTGAAATTAAAGTTTTCTGTTTGTTTAAGCACATCTTCAGTAATCATCACAGAAGTGTGCCCTTGTACTTTTCTCCTAAGGACCCCTGTTTCATTAATAGAACCGTTTAAAATTTGGTGAAGTAGTTATTACTGTATAAATCTTTTTAAATGAAACTCGGCATTTCAAAATTTCAGTAGTATGTTGTTCCATGTAAATTTTTAAGGAAATGTGGGGGTTCTTTAGAGAAATCACTAAAAAGAGTAGTGTTATTTCTGTAGTCTTGAAGGTTTGTAACTGGTACTTAATCTAACTGTGGTAGGATGTATTGTACGGAAGGGAAGGATTAGGAGTAGAACTACATCTGTGATATATAAGACATTACGGTTTTATGGATGGTGTCTTTGTTGTTAATGGCAGCTAAATGGAAGCACAGTGACAAGGGAAAAGAGGAAATGCAGTATGCTGTTGGCTGGAGTGGCTCTCTGAATGTTGAAGAAGGGTAGGTGTTGAAATGCCACTGTGATTAAAATGTCATTTTCTTGTTTAATAATTAGTAGCATATGCTTTTTACTTGTACTTTTTTTTTGCTTTCATTCAAGTGCATTCATGGTCTTACACATTTTGATGTTGAAAACAGAAATGGAGTAACCTGGGCAATCAGAAACATTGTCTGCAAATGTTAGTCTTAATGCATAGTGTGGTATCTCAGGACAAGGTCACAGAAATTAACAGAGGTACTATTTATGCAAATCAGTGTGTTTGTATATAATGTAGCCATTTCAATAGATCTGAGTTATCATGCTGCTTTAAGTTCCTGTTCTAAAAGGAATAAAAGTATATCAACCCTTTTTGAAAATCTACTTTTATACTAGAAATGAAATTTTGTTAGGGGATATTGCAATTGGAAATGTATGAAGTTGTTTTAGAAATAGTTGTTTTAATTTTCAAAACCTCGAGCGAATATTAAGTCATCTGTCTGATCAAGAAGTCACTGCAAATTGTAAGTAGTGAGCAACATTCATGTGGTAGAAAAAGTGTTCATCTTTTGAGATGTGGTAAACTTCAACTATGCTTTTCATTTTTTACCTCCATTGTAAATGTTCTCTAACATGTTTCAGTCAATTTTAGAAATGATTTTGGCCTCCAAGTCATTTACCAGACTTGGAAAATTTGCTTTGGTCATACATTTGGTATTTATACAATATTTCTGCTCAATCTGTCTTCAAATAACCAGACAGCCGCTTTCTCAAATCTCCCATATGGAAGAGGATTTTGCATTTTGTTAAGTTTGCAGCCTTGAGTTGCTGTCTGCCTTTGAACATTGCTCCCTGTTGGCTTCAACCTTCTGTTATGATGCGGGAGGTGTTGACTTAGCCTCTCTCCAATCTGTAAAAGTCATAATCCTTTTTTATAAACCTGCTGCTGCCACACATTTGAACTCTTTTATGTGCTTCTCTAAGGTTTTTCTCCCCCTATACTACCTCTGAAATTATCCTGTCATCTGTTATTAAAAAAAAAAGAAAAGAAATTCTGTTCAGGGGTTTCCTTCTTACCTGTTACAGCCCCAAGAGACACTATCATACGGAATGGGTAGCTTTCTTTAGATACACGATTATATTCACTACATCTTAATTTAAGGCTTGCGAGTGTTTCCTGTAGGTGAGGGTTCTATTTCTGTGGAAGTGTAAATATGGCAATTGCTGTCAGATTGTTGAAAGACAACTTCTTTTTTTGCCCGAAGTTGCCTTCAACTGATAGCTTTCTGTGGTGGCTAAGCTTTGCAATTGGAAGATGAGATTTCACTGAGAAAATTAACAATTAATATTGCTATGAAGTTGTAATTGAATTGC
Organism: Steatornis caripensis; assembly: GCA_013398225.1. Classification (NCBI taxonomy): domain Eukaryota; kingdom Metazoa; phylum Chordata; class Aves; order Caprimulgiformes; family Steatornithidae; genus Steatornis; species Steatornis caripensis. Next base: position 158,704 of record VZSC01019431.1, read on the forward strand.
TACTCAGGTCAAACTTGCATTTAGAAAGCTTTTTTTATGTAATTGTCTAGCCTGATTATTTAATCACTCCTTGAGGAATGAAGGTGACCTGAAATGCAAATAATCAACAGTACTGCAGGCTTTTATGCTTTAAGTGCTGTTTGGGATGTTGTCTATAATTTATATACTCTTTCATAAAACCTTTGTACTGCTTCTGTTTCCCAAGACAGTGTAAAACTTTCTATCGTGGTAACAGCTAAATAACTTTTGATTTGAGATATTGAGGTTTGCTCATCTGCTTGCCTTCTGCATGCTTTGTGTGCCGTGCATTGAGCGTACAAAGTTACTGCATTAACTGGGAAGACCATGCCAGATCGTCAAATGCTCTCAAATTGGAAAGTGGTGAAGTGCAATGGATATAAAATCTACCTAATTGCATAATGTATTTGAAAAATCTTTTTTGATAAGTATAGTTCGGTTATTTTTTTTAAAAAAATTGGTTGTTCTTGGTATATCATTATTGATCAGAAAAAAAAAATTACCTTTAGGTACATGGGATTTAACTTGAATCTTTACTGAAGAGTACTGACAGAATAATCGGTCTGTGAATGATGAAAGACAACATTAACAAGGTCTAATAAGCATTCATGCAATCTGTTTGGGCACTCCTGAACTTGTAATTGAAAATGCCTTTAAAATTAAAGGGTGTTTTTTGCCTTTTCAGTATGAATTTAATAAATTGTGTGCCACATTAATATATTGTTAAAGTATTTAAAATGCTGACTCAGCAAGATCAGTTGTGTAGAGCACAATTTCACAACTGGAGAAAAAAAATGCTTATTAGTTTTATCTTTCTGTTTCTAGTGAATGTGTGAGTAGTGTATTGTGTATCCCGTTGGCAAGTCAAAAGAGGTAAGGATTGATATTCCTATCTATATGTGTCCTCAGTCTCCTTACATTACACTTTTGTTTGTCTACAGCTTAGAGCAGGATTTGTTTTTAACTTCTAGTATATCTTTGTGAAACAGGAGTTCCACAGGCCGTCCTGACTGGACCTGCATTGTTGTTGGCTTCACATCTGGCTATGTTCGTTTTTACACCGAGGTATGTTTCTCAGTGTGGAAGCCCCACAAGCAAGCCACTGTAATAAACATCTATTTCTAGAAAACAACTGTTTCTGCAGGTAGTGCAGAAATGGGACAGAAATGTTCATGCTTCTTATTCTTTCTCTTCTAGAGTGGAGTACTGCTGCTTGCACAGCTTTTAAATGAAGATCCTGTCCTACAGCTTAAGTGCAGAACCTATGAAATTCCCAGGCATCCTGGTGTCACAGAACAGGTTTTGTCAGATTATTTCAAAAGCAAAGTGGCAGTGTTATGGGGTATGGAAGGGAGTCCTCTCTGTGAATCCTCTGCATCCTTTACCAGATTTTGATGGGTGGACAATGCTTTAGAACAAGAGACTCTGTATTTCTTGTTCTAGGTATATTCATACTTGTATAATTTGAGGATTCAGAATTTCTTTTCGTTTTTTTTGAGTATTCAGCTCTATAGATTTGTTCTATTTTTCTCTGTGATAACCTTGCAAAGGAAGACTTCATTCATTTCCTGTTTATTCATTAACGTGCACAAATACAGTAATGTATGGATGAAAGGAGAAAATGCAACCTGACAGGTGCCAAGAGCTACGTGTACTCATTCATAAGAACTTCATTATTTCTCAGAGAAGATAGTTGAAAATTAAAACAATCTTTGTAGGAGGTAGTGCTGGGAACCTGCATGTCATTATGAGTATTTCCTGCAGAGAAGGCTCTTACAGAGCTTAAGCTCTTCAGTAAAAAAGACAGCTTGCTTTGCTCTTGGCTGAGTTGGCATGCTTTATGCAGAAAACTAGTGAAGTTACAGAAAATTCCAAGTTTGCTTTATACAAATGCTCGTGTTATTTAGCATGACATTTTGGGATCAGTTTTGAAATACAGAAGCATTAAGGAATTCGAGTCTTGAATTTGTGTCACCAAATTAGCATTTATATGCCCAAGTGGTAATTTAGGCACTAATGCAGTTTCAGAATTTGGCTCATAAAACCTTGATACTTGCATTCTAGATAAGCCTATTTTTCTGTGGCCTTCACAAGCTGCTGTAACTTCTGTGTTTTCTCCCTAAGCCAAGAAATATGTTAAGCAAATGTACGTAAATAACTTATTCATATATTGGAGTTTAATAATGAATTTCTGTAGTTTTGCTGTATTCTGTTGCCTGGGACTTGTTAGATATTTAACTCTCTGAATGTAATCCTCATCTTTGTGTAGTTAATAGTATAAAAATCCAGAAAGGAAGATAAAGGAAACTATTACACCAGTAATAGTGGGTTTTTTTGTCTTCTGTCTCTCATTTTGTTCAACAGAATGAAGAACTAAGTATATTGTACCCAGCGGCAATTGTAACAATTGATGGTTTCAGCCTCTTTCAGTCCCTTCGTGCATGTCGCAATCAGGTAGCAAGAGGTAGGTTTGAGAGGAAATGTTTACTTCTGATTCTGTTAATAATACTTTGCATTACATGAAATTGCTTGTGTTTGTTAAATATCAAATCAAGGTGGAATTTGGATCTTCCGTGCTTGTCCATCAATATATAGGCATCTACTGCGTACAAGGAGATTTCTTCCTCTGCAGAAAATGTTCTCTGAGCACAAGTTGTCCGAGTAGCATTGACTGTCCTATACATTCTCACCACAATACTGTGTACTGGCTTTGGCTGGGATAGAGTTAATTTTCTTCATAGTAGCTGGTACGTTGATATTTCTTGGATTGTAATGAAAGCAGTGTTGCCAACACATGGATGTTTTAGCTATTGCTGAACTTTTTTGTTTCTCGCACTGCACTGCCAGTGAGTAGGCTGGGTGTGCAGAAGAAGTTGGAAGGGGACACAGCCTGGACAGCTGACCCCAACTGACCAAAGGGATATTCCGCACTGTATGATGTCGTGCCCAGTGATAAAAGCTGGGGGGATGAAGGCAGAGGTGGGGAATGTTCAGAGTTATGGTGATTGACTTTCCAAGTAACTATTACACATGATGGAACCCTGCTTTCCTGGAAATGGCTAAACACCTACCTGCTGATGGGAAGTAGTGAATGAATTCATTATTTTGCTTTGGTTGCACACAGAGATTTTGCTTTACCTGTGAAACTGTCTTTATCTCAGCCCACAAGTTTTCTCATGTTTTCTCAGGGAGTGTGAGCGAGCAGCTGTATGGTGCTAAGTTGCCCGCTGGCAACCCACAATATGCTGCTAAGGTGCTTCTTAGCACATCAGGATGGTGATTTCACTGTCAGTGAAATGCTCTCCTTCCCAGTAAGGACTTTCTGGGAAGGGATAATGCTGTGATGATGACATCAGTAGTGGTCACTGCTCTTTGTGTTAATGCCTGAGAGCTTTTGATACCTTGATTTTGCAGCCTTTGATCCTGTTCTGTTAGTATAGTGCCTGATTCTACTCTAATTTGGAAACAGGGTCAGTTTCCTGGGAGGAGAGGAGAACCACATAACAGAATCGTGTGTAGGTTGCACAGGTATGGGGCTCTTACAGGTCTGCAAGACAAAATGTTAAACAAGTGCTGTTGCTGAATGGTTCTCCCAAATTTCATGATGCTTGTTCTCATTGGACTTCAAATTTGTCAGATTCTTGTTTCACATCAGCAGACAATCATGGGGCTTGGTGTAGGTGGGAAGCACAATGGATCTGTCAGCATGACAGCACTAGGAACTGTTGGCACAGCAGCACCCATAAACTAAGGCTTGACTCTTACCTAGAAAGGATGAGTGGTAAAGAACTGAGAAATGCTACTGTGGTGAGACAGCTCTTCTCTGAATCATATGGGGAGAGACAATAGGAACGGATTGCTCACTCTTTCTTACACTTCAGGATGAAGTGGTATGAAAAGAAGATGGGTGATAGTAAAGTCAAAATAAAAAGTAGATGCGTGTTTATGGAGTGTGAGGTTAAATTGTGGAATTCTTTGCCTGAGGTTGATGTGGATGCTAAAAGCCTGCTTGGGCTCAGAGGGAAACCGACAAATCAGTGGAGAAGAAAGTTATGGAGGTTTATTGAAGGCTTAGAGCTTACCTCTGGCTGAGGTCTCTTTAGAAGCTGGTTTAGAGGAATCATCAGATATGTGTCCTTGTTCTAATATTCTTCCCTAGACATCTGGTTTTAGCTGTGGTCAGGTCCTGATGTGCTGTGCTCGCGAAATGGTTCACTGGATCTATATAACAATGTCTGTTCTTATTCTCTTAATGAAAAGGTAGTGTTTCCATGGAATATAAGAGAAGGCAAAAATCTTGTAAATCAGAACTTTGAAAACTCATGTTCTGTGAATCATAAACAAATAATAAAGAAGAGACAAACACTATAATGAGAACTATCCATCTACTTTCACAACCAGAACATGCTCTAATCTTTCAATGAGAGATCCACCATTTGCAGAGAAGCATCAAGTTAGTTGTAGCCAGAGTACTATATATCTTCTTTCATTCTTGATCTTTTGTTTGTTGTAATAGATATTTTGAAGAGTTTCAATGATCACTTTAGTTTTACCACTGTTCTTACCTCACACTGTTAGATATCTAGTGAACGTGCTGACTTTGCAAGTACTTTGGCAGGAAAGTTTCCACTTAAATGTGCCCAGACCACAGAAATTAATTGTAGTGGCATTTAAAAATTTTACCGAACATTAAACCATAAATGAATAGTAAAACAAAGCTTCCTGCAAGTACAAAATATAGTTGTGATAGAATAGCATGTGCAAATTTATTCAGTTAATTTAAAAAAAAGTTTCAGTTTCATTAAGGTATGTATTTCAAAAGCCCATTTTAGCTCAGCGAGTGTTTAATGTGTGTTAATTTAAAACTGGGGTATTTTGTGTCTTCAGATTCTGTAATTTCCTCCCCCCTCTGTTTTGCTATTACTTTTGTCTTTTACTCAGTAGGAATTTTTGTGTGTTTTATCAACTTTTGTCAGCTGCAGCATCTGGCAATGAGAACGTTCAGCCTCCACCATTAGCTTATAAGAAATGGGGTTTGCAAGATGTGGATACGATTGTTGACCATGCTAGTATTGGTAAGCATTTCTGTTTAATTTCAAATATTTGGCTTAAATGAAATGTAATGTTTTCATGCTGTCAGATTTGGGATGAGAGCACTTAGTGGTGCTGGCTGGATAGAAGTAAGTAGTGGGAGAACACTGTTGTAGTGAATGATCTCATTAACCATCATCAAAAATGTATTTTACTTTCTCTTCTAGTCTGATCGAGGCTCCTCTCTCCACTTGAGGGGAGAAACGATGTTACAGCTCTAGCTGTCTTGTCCTCTGTTGTTTGGTAAGAAGCAGCCAAGAGAGACTAGATCAGATGCAGTTACTTCCATTTCTGCCAGGTTAAAGAACTGTCTGGCAGGCAGGTGAAGTGTGGTATAAGTCTTTCCTGAGTCGAGCACATAAAGAAACTGAAATTTGAGATAGTCCCTTCCAGAAAAGACAAACTGACTTCTAGACGGTCAAAGGCTTGTACTCCTTAGGAATTTGCGGAAGCCTAGGTTCTTGTCAGACAGGCAGATCTGAGGGACATTAAGCTTCATTTCTCTTCCACCCTTTTTACAAGAACAGGTAAGAGGTCAGAAGCGGGCTAATGAGGCAGGTGAAGTGAATTTGGTAGATGTGTTTTTCTTGCTGAACTCTGCTGAAGTTTTTTTCTTCTAAACAAACCAACTATGCTTTATAATTAACCTAAGTACATTAGGTTATTTCGGCTGTGCTCTTTGGAATTTCTGTGGTTAAAGCTGCTCCTCTTCCCTTCCTTCTGAATGTTGGCTGATCAGTCAAGAAGGCAGGTATATGTTTAGACTCTTAGAGCAATTGCATACTTTTGTTGTAAAAGTGTAAGACATTCACTTTAATGTTTTTGTTAGGCATCATGACACTGTCTCCTTTTGATCAAATGAAGACTGCCTCCAGTATAGGTGGATATAATGCAGCTATAAAAAACAGCCCACCTGCTATGTCTCAGTATGTTACTGTTGGATCCAATCCTTTCACTGGTTTCTTTTTTGCCCTGGAGGTATGTACTGCAAAGCTGACTTGCTTTTCATCCTTCTCTTTTCTGTATGGGTATTTCTGAAGTATTCCTATGTTCATTTTATGGTGATGTTTCCCTCTCTTCTTGATCTTCTGAAACTGGAATGATCTGAAGTAGATGTGAGAGTAATGTCTACCACAGGTTCGTGCTAATGAGAAATTTTATTTTTTATCTTAAAGTTTATGTGGTAGTGAAGTTGTGTGTTTTTTCACTTGTTTGTTTATTGCTAATTAAGACACATTTTTTCAAAAAAATAGGTTGAGATTTTGTAAACATGCATCTTACAGATTTTTTGAGGCCTTTGATCATGTACACATGTGTGGCCTGAGTATATTGTGGTGATGTCATATACTGTACTTCTACTACTTGTAGAAGAAAACTGCAACTTACTCTTAATCTGTAGCACACTTAGGTCTTCCTCTGTTGCATTGGAGAAGGATGCCAGTGTAGGTGTGTGTCTTGTACCCTACTCAGACCCTACGTATGTGCTGTCTTTATCAGGGTCAGAAGTTGAATGAAAATGCTAGAATCGGAATTTTGATTTTGTACTTGCTTTTTCAACATGTTTATGAAAAAAATGCTTACGTTGATATTTGCAAGGATGCCAAAGCCATGCACCAGCTAACTCTCCATGATAAATCATACACAGGGTTTTCTTAACTTCTGTTGCAGACAAACATACTGAGCTACCAGTGAATTGCAGGAGGATTTTGAAATGGTAAAGAGATGTCAGAATGGCTTTTCTGTGGGCAATGAATTAAAATATTGCTGAGTCTTAAAGCTATGCTTTCTGAGCTGAAAGTCCATAGGAGGCCTGAAAAACTATTCGGCAGTTGAGTTCAGTGTAAGAACTATTTCTTGGCTTTCTAAACACTTTGTTTCTTCATTTCAGGGTGGCTCACAGCTGACTGTTTCTTGACTTTCTAAACACTTTATTCCTTTCTTGCAGGGTAGCTCACAGCCACTGTTGTCTCATGTTGCCTTAGCAGTTGCAAGTAAACTGACTTCAGCATTATTTAATGCTGCCAGGTAATAACACAAAAAATTCTATTAAATTATTTTTGGTTTAGTAGCTACATAATAGTTAGAGGATTTTTAGGACCATTAGTATGACTTTCATAATGTGTTTTTCTATTGCAAGTGGCTGGCTTGGTTGGAAGAGTAAACATGAAGAAGAACCTGCCCAAAAACAGAAACCAAAAGTTGAACCTGCAACCCCATTGGCAGTGAGGTAAGTTTTATGTACTGTCTCATTGCTTTAATCTCTTGTGTTTTTAATTGTTTGAATTATTTTGAAAGGTGCATAATTGATGAACATGTTTATTTTTCTTGACTTGAAGCAGCAATAATAGTTTGCAGGTTATTTGTTTGAAGCTTTGTTTCATTTCAGTTTATCAATCTGGACAAATTACTCATCTCTTTTGCTTCGCTTGTGTGTGTGTTCATTGTTACTGTAAAAGAACAGTGTGCACAGTTTAATGACAGTAGATGTACACAAATATTGGTCCTGAATTTTATTGCTGAAGAGCTTCAAAGAAGCTGCATGAAGTGCACTGGTGACACTGGACACAGAGAAGGCACAGTTACTGAATACCTTCTTTGCTTCAGTGTTCACTGCTAGGACTGGCCCTCAGGACTCCCAGACTCTGGAGATAAGAGAG